>JAOEHI010039272.1:0-22326 GCA_025447815.1 Percopsis transmontana
ACACTAGGGGAACATGGAAACAGACTTAGGGAAAACCAAGAGACAGACCAGGGAACAGGCAGGGTCGTGACAACAAAAGTATATTTCTCTCCTGTCCCGTAGGACATGGCTCTGTCCAGGATGATGGAGAGATTGCTAAGACTAGCTGTGAGTAGACACACCACACACCCACAGTGTGCATCAGAAGTGGGGTTCAGGACCCCTGATTTTATTTTTTAATAATTTCATTATTATTTTTAATCTAGTTTTATTGTCTTTAATAATAAGTGTATTTGATTACCGATGGTGTTTATGGTTGTTTAAATATGTTATGCAACTGTCCTATGCTATTTATTTTTTGTTTTAAATACTATTTATGGGGGTCGTGGCTCAAAGGTTTAAAAACCACTACACATGAACTATTGACAATAGCATTCCTCTGGCAAAGAAGATCATGTAAATAAAGCATGTAAATAAAGCACGGCACAAAACAACACAATGTGCCAGTGTTTTGAACATGAGTACTGTATCTTCTGTCTGAAGGTTCCCAACCACTTGTTGTGGCTGATGTTCTTCTACTGGTTCTTCCACTCTTCTATGAACTTCACTGCAGAGCTGCTCCGCTTTGGAGACAGGCAGTTCTACAAGGACTGGTGGTGAGAAAAGCGTGCATGTGTGTTAAAGGATTAAAGGAGTTGTTACGGTAGGGCCAGGTTCAGTGGCTTGTGTACACAAGGGACATTCAGCATTGGAATGCTTTAAAGCCCCAATTTGGTAAATAATAGTGTCTACGGTAATGTAAATACTGCAAACGTCCTTATTTTATGTTTTCCTGTGGAATCAGAGCAAAGTCTAAATACCCATTAACCCTGTCCATGTCCTAGTTCTAGATCCAAGGTTATTCATATACCTGAATGTATGAAGCAGCTATTGCTATTATTGTTAATATCTCATCTATGAATGATATTACTCTATATTACTCCTTCCTCAGGAACTCAGAAACGGTTACGTATTTCTGGCAGAACTGGAACATCCCTGTTCACAAGTGGTGCCTACGGTGAGTTGAAATAAGTACTCTAAGCAGAGAACCTCAGGCCCTCTCAGCTGTTGAGTAATTGTGTGAGCAACCAAAAATGCTAGACAGATTTCGCCATAGCATGAAGGAGGAAGAGAAAGGGTAACCGACAAAAGACCCGTCATTTTTCACTTCCACTCACTCATACATCCATCCATCCCCCCTCCTTTTCCCTGCTGATAGACACTTCTACAAGCCCCTGCTGAGAAGGGGGTTCAGTAAAATGGCCAGCCAATCAGCTGTCTTCTTCCTGTCTGCCTTCTTTCATGAGGTAAGAGCTGGTCTACTTCCTGGACTACTTCCTATGACAATGTAGGATCTCACTAAGAATAGGTTCGTGTCACACTCACTTTACATTTATGAAATGTCTAAACGGTTTAACTCACTGGAGGTTAAAAGGGGAATGAACTACAAATATTACAAACATTTGCTGACCAGTGACACTATAGTGTAGTACTATCGTATACCCTCAATGCTTTCATTTTGTATAATAAAATACATCATATACAGTACATCCTTTACAACATATCATAAACTAACATTATCTCAGTAATCCCATGTTTTATCACTTTGCACAATGTTAAATTTGCATCATTTATCATAAGCAAATTGTACCGTTTTAATTTAATTTGAGCACTAAATAATAATTCACAAGATATTGTTTCCTTATGACTTTGGTCTCAGTGTAAATGTTCTAAGGAAGATAATAGCGGTAGCGTTAAATCTAGTTAATGCTAGATGAGAGCGTCTTAATTCCTGGATCACATCACATGATATAGACTTATACTACTAATACCAGTAGAACATATTCTTAGTCAGGCTGTCTAACTGTAGTCAGCCTGCACTGTATAAAACACAGGATAGCGAAATGTGAAATGTGAAATAAGTGTTTCTGTGTCTGTGTGTCAGTACCTGGTGAGTGTTCCTCTGAGGATGTTCAGATTGTGGGCTTTCATGGGCATGATGGCTCAGGTGAGAACAACACTCAACACTATGTCTCAATCGGCGATCTTTTATGAATACTTTTTCTACAACCTGTTTCCCATGCACAACATTGGTGTAACTAAGAGATTTGCTGGAAAGAAATATGTTTTCTTTGCTTAGAACACTAAGCTACAATGTTTACACTATTCGTGAGCTTAGTAGGACATCCCTTGTCGTGTGTACTATGTAGTGCTAGTGGGGCTTCGGCGTGTCGCACATGGTAGGAAAAAATAGATACCGCCCAAGCCTAGATCATAGTACATAATAAAGGCAAATCTTACCTATCTTATCTTAAACTAATCTAAGATCTGACAAAACATTTACAGAGCACCTATTGGCATATTACTTATTGCAGCTACCCATTTTGATATTTTTTTTTTCTATTCATTTATTAAATAGCTCCCATTGGCTTATTTTGTTGGTCGGTTCCTACGTGGTAACTACGGCAACGCTGCAGTTTGGATCTCAATCATCATTGGCCAACCGTTTGCGGTGCTGATGTACGTCCATGACTACTACGTCCTAAACTACAGACAGGAGACCGACTGACCTGCGTGACCTCACACAAGCGCGCGCGCGCGCACACACACACACACACACACACACACACACACACACACAGACACACAAAATACCACTTGCCTCCAGATTAGATTAGATTGAATCCTGGTTAGTGGTTTTCATATTTTGAGCCACAAACGAACAGATATAAGTGGTTCAATGTCTGCAACCCCCCTTGTGCACATGATTAGATTAGATTAGTTTAGATTAGATTAGATTACAGTAAATAGGTACTTTCCACAGCTCCAACGGAGATGTAAAGAGTAGTGGCGTGCAGACCAGTTATGACTTCTGATCATTGTTAAATACGTTTATAGTTTAAGACATCTGGGCCACTATATCAATCCTCTACAAATATGTTTACAGACATGCACATAGTAATAAGTAATTTGGAGACATACATTTGATTATGGAATATATAAAGTAGGAACACTAGCTAGGAACAGATGAGAGCCTGCTTAAAGCAGTGAGTATTGGACCAGCCATGGCCAGTTTTGCTCAGGTGATATTCCTGCCACTTTTTTTGTTTATACTTGACATAATTAAGACCCTTTTACAAATACTGGATATTTTGATGTACTGGACAATGTTTTTTGTTTACCCTCAAATTGATTGACAAAGGTATGTGAAAGCTAAGCCTGATTGTATTTTTTATGTATTGTTTGTGTTATTTCTGTGACTTCTTTGAAACCGTTAAACACTTTAAGATGTTCATAATGTAAAAAGGTGTTTGCAGAGTGTGAGTGAGTTCTACCGTCTTTAAATTGATTGCATGTATTCAAACACCGCAGTAGCACAGAGGTTATATTGAGTGTCAACCGTGTGGGTGGGTGTGTGTGTGTGTGTTTTTCAATGATGTGATGACAAGTCTGAAACTGCGTTTCGTCAGGTTGACATGAGATTAAACAACAGTCTAAAGCAAATCAGACAATGTGAGTGTGTACATTTACTCTGTATGCACTGGTGCTCTGTCTGTGTGACAGTTATGTGACCAGTCATATAGGATCACAGTGTAGGTGTGCCAATATACTGTATATGCAAGACCTACACAAAGAAAGATTTCTAACCATATTTAATGATTAACTACATTTGATTTATGAAACCGAATGACTTTTGGCCCTGTTAGCTTCCATTATAACTGGGGATTGCTTTAAAAGCAATTGATGAATTAATGTGAAAACATAATACATAATGCGTAATCGACAGCATAATGGGGAAAATAGAATTAGAGAAAAATACAATTTAACTATCCCTTTAACATGGGGATTTAATTAATAATTTGTAACCAAAGATCTCTTATCATAAATGCCTCGGCTCAGGAGAAATAAAGGCGGAGAAGGAGAGTGGCGACATTTTACTGCGGAGTAGAGGCCAGCACTAATCCTCCATCCAGCCGCCTATCATTCCTGACAAATGCAGTCCAAAAGACGATGGAGCGCTGGAGTAAAAGGGGCAGAAATCTAGTCAGCTCTCATCTATCAGAGCCATTCAGACAGGTCCTGACATAAACAAAGTGTTCCAGCTCCTCAGGACACACACTGTCCCTCTATACGCGTGCACGCACTCACTTCTATCACGTTGATTCATTGTTTATTCCTGCACCTATAGACAAACAGGGACATTATCTATCCCTGTCTTTCATGTTTCTTCTATGTCCTTTACTCGCACCCACTGTCTCTTTTCGCTCATCCTCAGTAACAGGTAGAACTATAGTTCCTCTCCTGACATCTGTTATTACGGATCTTTCCAAAAGAGTGATGGGGACCTTTTAGACAGGAAACCAGGAGACACAGCGTTTCCGCTCTGGAAGATCAATGGGTCGATACCCCGGACTAGATGCACAAAGATAGATTTTCCATTGTATTCTTTCTCCCCCAGGTTTTAACTATATCTCTCAGTGTCACTGTAGGGAACAAATAGTGATACATTAAAAATAATCAAACTAGGTCGGCTTTTTCACTTCTTTGTGTTTATTTGTTTAAGCTGTTTGTGAAATATAATCTGCACTATATGGCAGGAAGTAAAATGTAGACCTACAACAGCTTCATTAATTCCCATTAATCAATAGATTTTAAGTTTTAAGATACAATATGAATAGCACCCATTCATGTATTTCTTTGAATTCTTTCTGATAGCCTAAATTAGATGTAATTCAGTACATAATTAGGACGACTCAGACCAGTTACTACAGTCACCATGCTCATCTTTTCATCACGACATCAAACCACATATCGACACATATAGACACATACCTACCAAGTGTCTTAGTGAATGCAGTCTTAATGAATGCATTCAAGCATGCCTGCCCATGTTCAGTGCGCACATGCATGTGTCTGTGTGTGTGTCTGTGTGTGTGTCTGTGACAGATGAGCCGATTATAAACAGACACCAGGGCTTCCTGTGTGACGGGCAGACTGAGAGATGAGCGCTTTGGAAAGAGAGGGAGGGAAGCAGACAGACAAAGTCACAGGAAAAGAATGGAAAGGGAGGCTGAGAGGCAACGAGTGGAAGAGGGACAGAGGATGGCGGGAGAGAGAAACACACAGCAAGATAAGATGACAGAAAGATCTCCGGTCTGAGGTCAGCGAAAGTGAAATGACAGCGCCAGTACAAGGACCGTAACAATAACTGTTCATCAAAACAAGTAGAAAAGACTTGTTGAACAGAGAACTGTTGAATCGAATGTGGAGACCTTGACTGAGAGGACAGCAAGCCTCATCAGAGGAAGGAGACATTCTTGTTGAGATGCTTCAACAGAAGTAGCTTAACAGACGTAGATGCCACTTTTCTAATACAACGTCTACGAAGACTGGGACTGACCCGTAAACAAGTGATTTGAGGATCAGTGGATTGTTAAAGTCCTGTGGCCACTGCTGGTCTAAAGCCGGCAACATATATGTGCTAAAAACACAGGAACAGAGCTCTGCTGATGTGACTGTGGAACTTTTGACGAGGGGTAAGTAGCGATTTACAGAAGACAGAAGCAAGAAAAATCCTTATTTAGTATATTAGGAAATTATTGGAAATTAACCTGTTGCCATTCACGAATAACATTGACTATTAAATTAGGTTTTATTAGCACAATAAACACAATCCATTTTAGGTATATTAATTATATACAGTATACATATTATTTATCCTGACTCTTATAAAGAACGTGGATGAGGCCAATTACTTGTTAATTATTTGATATTCTGAAATGTAGTTCAGATGGCATGCACCCCTAGAGGATGTTGCTGATATATGTAATGGAAAGCAAAGGCCATGGAAACTCTTCATTCAAGTGAAATACAGTCACTAAAATTAGGTTCAGAATAGCAATCAAATATATTTTCTTTATAGGGATCTGGCAAATACTATGGCAGTGTGGGACTGAAGTGCTGTTTTACCCCCCCCCCCCTCTCTCTCTCTCTCTCTCACACACACACACACAGACACGATTCCTACAGTGTGGGAATTCATTTGGGCAGTTATTTGTGCTCTGTCACAGAACCTCAGACCTCCTCTCAGTATCACTTCATAGCTAATGCACCAGCAGACTTTCATGTTGAAAAAAATCAAAACAACGACAATATGGCAGAATAGCCGTGGATGATGTACTGGACATATATAATATTCCATTGTCAGTCAGTGCTTTAAATGAGCTTTGCCGTGTTCCGTATATGAATGAAGATTTTGTGGGATAGCCCCTACATATGATGGACATAAGAATAGTCTCTGTTCTCTACCCACCTCAGTCAGGACTTAAGTCAGGACTTCGTGTAGTTCCTACAACAGTTTGGAAAGAATTTATTCAGACCCAAATTTGATTTTACCACTCTGTTGGCTAATCAAATGCATATTACTCTGTGTTAGGCAACCTTGTCTCTTATTCTGCCTTCCTTTAATCTATCCTCACATCAGATTTTTCCCACTGGCCAGATCTGTTCCCCAATTCAGTCTTTGAATATTGGGATAGACCTCATTTATCTCTTTCTCACCTCAGAGGTACTAAGCCGTTCCACACACAGTTTCCCAATGGCAAAGCTTAAAACACTTTTTAATGGTGCTAATGATGATAAACTATCTCCAGTAGACTGGATAATACCAGGGGATGTTACTATGAAAACGGCAATTTATTTCATCCAGTGCCCTTACAGCTGTACGGTAAGGCAAGGCAGATCTTGTTAATGTTGATGAATCACATTATTCATGTCCAACCCTCCACGGTGCGTGTTATTCTCATTAGTTTAAATGTATTGTGAACATCTGGATGATTATTTAGCTCTGAGAGATTAATTCTAGGACATGAGCAAACGAATCACAGAAACCGGGTTCTAAAACCCTTTTTATCCTGGGACCTGTATGAGTAAATAAACATTTTGTTGTTGTTATTTATAGAGCATTGGGCTCTTTGTCTATTATGGACCCCTTCAACTAAACACCACAGAATAAGGAAATTATTTGTAAATACCAGGAAAACACAATACCACTTTTAAAGTTAGCCAATGGAATCATTTCATTTAACATTAAGGGTACATAATCATAAATAGAGAGAAAATATGATATATACAAATAAACAGTGGCATGGCCTCTCGTAGCTCTGTCGATGAAGGCAATGCCAACAGAAATAAACAGACTGGGGACTGGGTAGTGAGGGAATGGAAATTGTTTTTGTGTGTCTGTGTCTGTGTGTCTGTGCGTGAGAGAGAGGGGGCGATAAAGTACACAATATCAAATAACTGGTGTTTAGCATGCAAAGGATGCCTGTTCACATGAGCAACTGTATTGCGTCTTTATCAGCCAAGATGGTTGTTATATTTAGTCCCAAGGTTATTTGGAAATGCTCAGCCAGCAATTCATGAAGCAGTGCCCGTTTCAGGTTTACTGTAACTCTAACTGCTTTATCATTAATGTCAGCAAAGTGGATTAAATTCAGGGACGAGGGAGGCAAGAGACTTGAATATTGTGAAAAAAATGTAGAAAAAAGATGTAATAGATGTAAATCCTAAATTCAGTTTGTTAGAATTGTTAGCTGTTGATACAACAGTATGTCAATGATTCTAGTTAACAAAAAAAACTATATTTTTATTGTTTTCCCACTGTCATTCATGTTTTATGTTTAGCAAAAACCATCATTGTCCTCTTCACAATGGTAACCACCATGAACCCCACTGGCTCTGAATCCTGGGTTTTCATCAATACTACATTTTCAATACTGCCCGTGATAGGCAGTCCAAGAAACAGCAGTGGTATAGAGCCCTTCCTTCAGAGACTAGCCCATCTAGATGAGGGGCTCTACAATGACTTCTATAGCCTCTGGATCACGCTGATGGTCATAAACTCTCTCATATTCCTGGTAGGTGCACGCAAATAAAGTACATCACCTCAAACCCAATTTGTGGAGCTACTCAAAATGTTTTATTTGTCAGATAAACAACATTTAGCAATAGTTTTGCAGACTACATTTCTTCTTATCTTTCCTCTTATCTACTGCAACCGTCCTTTATCTGTCCTCTCCGTTTCCTTCCATTTTCTGTAATCCTCTGTCTCCTTCTCACCGTCTAGGTGGGCATGGTCCTGAATACGGTGGCCCTTTACGTCTTCTGCCTCCGAACCAAGCCAAAGACCACGTCAGTCATCTACACCATCAACCTGGCGGTCACTGACCTGTTGGTGAGCCTGTCCCTGCCATCCCGCATCCTACTCTACTACAGCGGGGGGGCGTGCCTCCTCTGCTCCTACCTGCATATCTTTAGCTACTTTGTCAACATGTACTGCAGCATCCTGTTTCTGACGTGCATATGTGTTGACCGGTACCTCGCCATTGTACAGGTGGGTGACTTACTTTTCAGGTCTGAGTGAGCTGGTTATACCATGTGCGTCACTACTGTAATACTGTAAAAGGGGAGCATGTTGTCAATTTTTCCTTCATTTTACAGCACTGTAAAGAAAAACTGAAAACATGCTCTACTATACATTATGCTTTTTGCAAGAATTTGAATATATTTCAATATGGTATCGATGTATCAAATGCCACATTGCAAATAGCAAATGTGTGGTCCACTTTATTTTTTTATAACTTAATTTTAACTTGAATGTAACAGTTTGGAAAACAGTTTGCAAAATGTGTTGCATTTTGTGGTCCCTGAATGCCTTGCGTCAAAGCAATGAAAAATTATCCACAGTTTGGTAAACATACAGTATGTAGCTCTGCTGTAGAGGTTGTGACCCATTGCAGTTTCATGCCTGCTTTACCACAAGTCTTCAGGGATTTCATGGGGAAACAATATGTTTTCTCATCATGTATTCGCAATAGCCTGCTTTCTTTCCTTCATTCCTTACTTATTATCCTCCTTCTCCCAGCCCATGCTGAACTCTGCAAAATAACATGCTGATAATAATATGCTAATCCTGATTAAGGTGGCATTTTACAATTAGGTCATTGAGCAGACGCTTTTATCCAAAGCGACTTACAATTACATGGAATGGCACCACGTAATTGTAAGTCACATGGTGCAGATAGGGGTTAGGCATCTGGCTCAAGGATGCTCACAGGTAGGCCAAACCCGGGGCTTGAGCCCACGACCTTCCGGCTGGGAGTCCAACACCCAGACCACTAGACTATCCTGCCCCATTGTAACCCATCCAGTGATCTGTCTCCTGTGTAGGTGGAAGCATCCCGACGGTGGCGTAACGCCACTGTGGCCAAGTGTGTGTGCGTCTCCGTTTGGCTGTTTGCTATCGTGGTCACCTACTCCTTCCTATCCAGTGCGTTCAGGCACAGTGGCTGCTGCCTCTCCAGGCTCCTCTTCCTCACTGTGATGGAGTTCTTTCTGCCACTCGCCATCATTGTTGCCTTCACCCTGCGCATCATGTGGGCGTTGGTTGACCGCCGCCTCATGCAGCAGAGCAGGTACAGGCTGTTTTACTGTAAAGCTGCATATGATAACTTGGCAAACTGGCGACTATGTATGTTTTTGAAAGCTGCTAGATTCTTTTTTGATTATTATTTAAAACATTTTTAAAATAATATACAGCCATAAAAAAAAATAATATTAAGTATAAAAAATATTTTAAAAAATATATTAGATAATTTTGAAAAATATAAATATGAATATAAATATATTAAATATGACTACAATTATATATATATATATATATAATTATATAGCTATTTTCCATGGCTGTATATATGCTGTATATATGCTTATATATTTATTAGCTTTGGAGTAATAATTTTGGGGCGCGGCCACGGCTAACTGTATGGTACATTTCTCAGGCAGAGGAGAAGGAGAGCTGTGCAGCTGCTGACCACAGTGCTGGTTATCTTCACAATCTGCTTCACACCCTTCCACATCAGACAGGTGGGAGGAAGATGAATATCTGCTCTCTGGTTTTTGAACTTTGGAGGAATTGTGAATGAAGTTTTACCCCTTTTTGCAAAACAATCACTTTAAAGCGACAATCATAAGCTTCCAATTTACCTACAGTAGACACTTAAGAATGGCCCCATCAGCCGATGGGGTGACAATGGGGGATTGCATTACATCATGATTGCATTACATCAACAATTGTATTTTATTGTATTGTTTTGTCAATCAACAATACAGTGGAGCAATGGAACAGACATTTATCAAAATGTTTGGGATTTTTGCCTTTAATGAAGGCGAGTATATACTGCCGATACATTTACACATACTGTACATACATTTTGTGTTGTGAACCTGTGTGGTCTAGGTGTTGGTGTACGTCTACCCTGACATGCCTCACCATGTGATAGTGTACCACCTGACTGTGACTCTCAGCAGTCTGAATAGCTGTATGGATCCTGTGGTCTACTGCTTTGTCACAAACAATTTTCAGGTAAGGTGTTTGTGTGTGTTTGTGTGTGTTCGTGTCAGCGAGTGAGTGAACAAGTCCCCGGTGCTTTCCACACCATAAACTCCATCTTGCGTTCAGCAAAATGTGTCAGCTGTGAACAAATCAATGCAACATATTGTTCCTTTCTCTCTCTGCACTGCATTTATGGCTGTAATTATTTGCATATATGCATAACGCACACACCCTTAACGGTAGAGGATAAAATATTTAACTAACATCTAATTTACTTATGTCTGTGCTTTAAATACGTTTTTTGTCGTAGGCTTTACTATTTACTTCCAATCCGTCAATTAAAAGGGACTGCTTCCAGCAAGTGTTGTGGTGTTGTCACACCACAACACTGAGAAACAGTAGGAATCAGGTCTCTCTCTGTCCCAGGCCACCGTGAGGAGCCTGTTTCGCCGCCCTGAGCCAGAGCAGACCAGTGGTGACATCATCAGCATGCAGCACAGCTCCAAGGGCTCGGCCAGAGCGATCCACGCCATCACCAATAACATGATCATGATGACCACTCTTCCCTCCTCCCTGCTGAAAGAGAAATAAATCTGGGGACACACTAAGCACTGTAAATACCCTTCCACGTGCCATTAATTGCACCAAAGTTATGGACCAAAGTTATCTAGAAGACAGGGATATCTTGACTCAACAGGATTGGTGATTATGTGTTGGCCATGTCTAAGGACTGATCGCCATTAGTATTCCTACAGCAAGCATATAATACAGAAAGGGAATGAATGAATACATGAAACAATGAAGGACAGAGCCCCCTGCCAACAAGTCAACATACAGTATGACTGCATTTACAAGCTATGGTCATTTATGGCTGTTCCAAGCTGTTGTATCAAAAAATGGTGTACTATATTATACATACTTCTGTACTAGTTCATAGCTGCCAGTGTGAATCACTCACGTCATCATCAATTACCACCCTGACCCTGTCAGTGTTGCCAGGATCTAATACAGTAGGGATTATTAACAGCACAAATATATGGTGTCTGTGAGGAAAACTTATTGTTACCTGCTCAGATATATGCCATGCTATCATTATCAGGATAAGAAACCTGTTACAGATAGAAGTAAAGGTTATTTTGCTAATGTAATAAAAACATAATGGTATGTTTTTACATGCTACAACTAAGCTATTTACACTTTATGCAACTACCAAGTCCTGTCATTGAAAGATACTGTATTGCAAAATGAACTCAGGAAAACCAACAGGTATAAATGATAACATTAATATAATCATCAATATGATTGGTGACACAGAATGGACCACAGAATGGTTCTTGTGTCACTCCACCCTACAAAGACTTCCTGTTCCAAGGCAAGACATACAACTACCCTTAAAGACATGTACTGTATACTGTATAGGGGTGATGCACCATTCGTCCCAGAGAAGGGCCTACAGTATATTGAATTGAATCCATGGATTCTTCTTATTAAAGTATGACACTATGAAACTGCACTGTGAATGTTTGAATACGCATTGATGGTCTGTACTATTTATTCAAAAATGTTGTAAATATGTGTTATCATAAAAGTTTGCTTGCAATGTATCTTCTTTTGTTTAAAATTTAAAAAAAAAAAGATGTAGGCCTACACATTTCCAGCTGCACTTTGTTGAATGATTTCCAGATCTCCAGACTATGTAGTATAGATAAACCTGTCAACCAAATGTTCAGTAGCTGCATTTGGGTGTCATTTGGCACGTGTAGCCTACCAATGCATAACTCATCCTGAATGTATACTGTATAGACTAGAGCCTATACACAGATACAATGTGTAGAGACAAACACTTAAATGACTGAGACTGCTCCCGCACCAGTTATGTAGCCTACATACAGTAGGCTACATGTCAATATCGAAGTGTGCACCCCCCTCATTAGGTGAATAGATGATGTCAGCTGCCTTTGGCTCTGGCAGCCCCCCGCTTTGTTTGTTACCGTGGACACCAACAATGAGATTGATGGGCTAGGTAACCAGATGGTTACTGAGCTAGCTGGCTGGTGTTAATCATAAAGTTCATTTGCATTGAGAGGTGCATGGAAAATAATTCCTGCAACAGTCTTACTAGATGGGGAGAAATCTCAGGTATGTACGCAGTTTGTATTCAGAGAGTGTCCGTGCCAAACTTCTTAGCCTAGCTAGTTAGCTGTCTACCGAGATGCTAACAGCTATCTGTTAACTGGGCTGTTTGCTAGCTGCCACATCGAGCATACTCCAATGCTTGTGATAATGTCCTGGTTTTGAAATAAGTTAAGTTAGCCTGTGGTTAAACAAGAGTTGTGTGAATAATCTGCCTTCATGTCATTAGCAAGCTAACTGCCAACAGCAGTGTCCCTGATGCTAATAATACACGCATGAACGCTTTTTCTTTTCAGCAGGTTATAAAGAACTACCGACTGCTCTCTCACACACACGCGTATCACCGCGGTCAAGCCAGCCGTCATTCGTATTTACTTGGTCAAGTGAGCCGCTCTTAGATTTAGAGTGCGCTGATATTCTAAACGGTAAGCGCATAGACGCTGGCGAAAGTCCCGTTGAAGTGTAGTTGCAGCTGGAAAAAATAACAGATGACTTTGGGTTCAGCACCAGTCAAGCTATATACACACTCAATATCAAGCACTTTTACTGTGGTAATTTATTTACTGTTAATTTTTCAATTTATGTTTTAATGTGTTTTTATAGCATCTATATTACAGTAAAAAAAGTTGCTTGATTGTCATCTTAAGGGACTTTGTCATTGAATTACTCCAAAATTCTACAGTAAAAGTGCTTGATATTAAGTGTGTGTCTAGTTTGACTAGAGCTGAACCCAAAAACACCTGTTGTTATTTCAAATTATGGCTTCATGTTTTTTTTGTAGCATCTTAATATAGGAAAAAAAATATTGCTCGCTTGTCATCATAAGGGACTTTGTCATTGAATCACTCCAAATTGACACAGTAATAATGCTTGGTATTACGTGTGCATATCATTTGCCTAGTGTTAAACCCAAAAAGATGGGTTAACCTTTCTATTTATAGTTGCGTTTTATACCATCTTGAATATGAGGAAAAAAAATATTGCGAACAGTAGGCCTACCTCTTGTTCTGCAAAATAACTCACAAATCACTGCACAATTATAACTACATGCTGTAAATGTGTAACGTATATAGGCTAATAGTGATACATTTTTTCCCTTTAAAGAAAGAGAATGAGAGAAACATTTACCAGCCGCAGCAACTAGACTTCAACGGGACTTTCGGCAGCGTCAATGCGTAATTTTGATAATATCGGCGCACTCTAAATCTAAGAGCGGCTCACTTGACACAGTAAAAGCAAATGACGGCTGGATTGACCGCGGTCGCGTATCAGGGGTGGAGCTTAAACACGTTTTTAGGTGGGACAAGATGCAAGTGTTTTTCCACTATGAAAAAAGACGTTAATGTATAACAGAGATTGCGCAAACATTAAAGAGCGATTTCGATGTTATACAGGTTTTAAAGACGCTAGGTTTATGCAAGGATTTGGATGTATTCGAGAGGTTTGTATTAGAACATATAGGATACCCACCCTACTACTAATTATTACCTGCGCTACCCGTACCGTAGGTGAGTTGGCATGTTCATTCCCATGACACATCGTTGAGTACGGTAGTTCTCAAATCAAATATTTTAAGAAAACTATATTGCTAGTGTTTCGTCTTCGTATAATTGACGATGAATGTTACATCAGTAGTAATAACCCATTACATTGCATTACACGTTGAATTATTGTGTTATTTTTTTGGGTTATGCTGATAATTTGATACTAGACAATACAATATATTGTTTAATCCAAATAGGTGTAGATTTATTTCTTGAGCATTTACATTTTGTTCAGTCCTGTGTTGTCCCGAGGGAGCTGTGTTGGAAGTATCACTGGGTCTAGCTTTAAACCTGTTGAATCGTCAAGATCAAATATCAAAGAAGAGAGACATTTCTATTCTCATTTCATATACATTTACAGCATTTGACAGACGCTGTTATCCAAAGTGACTTACAATATGTACATTTAGATGAGCAGGTCATAGACAACTCATCTTAAGTAAACCCGTTATGTTAGAGTAGTGACAAGTGAGTAGGCCCTACTCGGGGCTAACAGTTAATCATCATACCGTTACATCCAACAATCCTAACATAATAGCGGGACGGATCGGGTTGTTTTTTTTAAATATCTAAAACAGTGACGGACAGATGATATATAAATGTCACATCCATATAATGTAACCCTAGTATTATGTCATGATGTCAAGCAAAGATGGAACTTGACATCATGACATTATGAAATAATGCACACAAAGATAGTCATAGCCAATCCAAAACCCCTCTTCTGTGTAGCTTTAGCTTAGCATCTAACTGACTGTTTGCTTCTCTACAGGTTACAGTATGACTTCATGGGCCCACCTTCACTGACCTCTGCTCGCATACTGTACGCTTACACACGCCATGCCCCGGTCCCTGCAAAAGCAGCTGTAAAAACTCTTAACTGACACCCACCAGCCTCTGCAAACATACATACAGTCACATACCCTCAACGAGCCCTTAGCTGCAGTAGGCTACAGTAAATAACCTACTATGAAGCTGCCCAGAAATCCTCAGCTATTAATATGGATTTTAACTAAGTTCCACAGACAGAAAGGAGCACCATTCTTGTACTGAGCTGAACATGCTTGATTGGACTAAACCGGAACGACTTTTATTTATACTTGGAGCTTCTACGCTTTTCAATTGTAAAACGAGTTTCAGTTTGTCACCATATACTGTATATTGAAGTACATAATCCATCCAGCAGAAGAATGGTTCCCTTGAAAAGCACCGTGCCTAACGGAGCAGAAGGAGAGGAGTTGGTGGACAAAGAAGCTACCCACCTCCCGGAGAAGCAGAAACCATTGATAGGAGAAAACGAGAAGGAGGAGGAGAAGAAGAAAGAACGGAGGATCCCTCGGCGACGCTGGGTAATGCACGGGGCGGTGATGTTCGGCCGAGAGTTCTGCTACGCCATGGAAACCGCCCTGGTGACACCAGTACTGCTGCAGATAGGTACGCCAGTGGGATCAACACACACAGAATGTTCACATGCATCTCAGACACCCAGAGATGATTGCACTGAAGCATGGGCCCACATGTTGTTATTATCAAGAACCAAGGTATGTTGGCTGCTAATATTAAACATCACCTTAAGAAAATAAATGTCCATCTGTCTAAACACTCACTACTGGAGTTACCTAGGACATTTGTAGGACTGTGTAGCCAATATGTCTGCCCAAGGAGAGTCATGTGTTATGGCCAGAGCAACCCTCTCACAGTTGGAGTGTCTCCTCTCTGGCCGGCAGAATGCCTGCAGCAAAGAGAAGATTTCTAAGAAGTCCCTTTGTCCCTAATGCCATTAGCATGTATGTACATGTGTGATGGGGTGCTATTTACTTCTAATATGTTTATTTATTTATTGTTGTATGAGTGAATTAGTGTAAGGATCTGTATTGTACCCTTTGACCAATGACACATTCCCAACCTTGGTGAGGCCATGATGTTTTCTCTTATCTTATCTTATCTTATCTTATCTTATCTTATCTTATCTTATCTTATCTTATCTTATCTTATCTTATCTTGAGGATATCGACTATGCCCTGCCTTGGTCTGCTATATAAAGCGTCAATGGGTCGTCTAACCAATGGGCCAAACAGTGGTCAGCCAGGTAGCCATACAGTTAGCTACCAGGTTTGCCATCATAGCAGAAATGGAACAAAGGGCTCTACTCCAGGCTAGGTATGACAGGAATGTCTAACACAGCACATTTCATTCCAATCTCACTGTTTTCCTACTGCTGAGAATATTAGTGGAATTCGATTTTTGTTGTTGATGCATCCAGTTATTTATTATTTTTTTTACTACATTCTGTAGCTACGGAGGTAAAGTGTGATATTCTACTGATTGACTGATTTAGGTTTGCTATGTTTACATCCTAACCAAATTGTGATATTTCAATACCACTAATGACTACGACTACATTTAACTGCTGTAATGCATATTAATGAAACTGAATTGACTCAAACTGTACTGTGTGAGGAATTATGGTATTGTAGCATGATGCAGCGGTATACAAAATGGATAATTTGGGTGGGTGTCTGTCTTGTCTAATATTTCGATTTGGCTGTGCCTTATGGTTCCAGGTAAAACTAAACCAACTAAACTAATATTCAATCTTCAGTCTTTTAGAAATCTAGTGTTGACACGTGTTTTCACTTCTTCAGCTTTTGACACCTTCACAGCCCAGCTGTATTTGTCAGGTGAAACAGTAGCAGTCTGTCTTTGTTGGGTTGGCCACAGTTGGCTAAATTTCCCAGGGCTCTGGAGAGCGCTGACTAGTCATTTATTACCCCAGTGAATGTATTACCCCAGTGAATTAAATTGCAAGTTTTTGTCATTTTTAAAAGCTTCTTTGTCCTTTAATCTTACTGTATCTATAATTAAGTGCACTAAAGTAGCATAATTTAGCATAAAAAGTAGCATAAAAAAGTATAATTTAGTAGTAGTAGTAGTAGTAGTAGTAGTAATAGTAGTAGTAGTAGGACATCCATGAGTGGGGATTACGTTTTGAACAGAAAGACATTGATTAGAGCAGATGGAAAGTAGCCATGATGCCAGAGACTCATGGCTTGTTTTGATTTACGTGTGAGAAAGGGCAGGAGCAGACAGAGGAAGATAGCATGTTGTTCCCCTGAGAGACGGCCAACCAGCAGACCTCTCTGCATACTACTCCATGAGAACTTTCCATTTCAAGCTATAAACAGTGCTGTAGAAACTCTAAATGTTCAATGACAATTGGATACAGTCAAACCAATCCATCCAGTCATTCATAGCATAATTCAATCCAGGCAGCACTGGAGGAAATCACTTTTATCTCAATTATATCAGGTCCATGCTGGATCTTTGTTTTGGTGACATGGTCACGGGTTGGTTTTACCACTTCCCTGTCTGGCTAGGGAGCACTGAACTCTCCTAAGCCCATTGTGTCTTGTACGCAGAGGGTAGTGTCACACTCCTTTTCTGAGCTGACACTTGCAGAATACTGCTCTACTTGTGTGTGACTAAAGGATTGTGAAATCTCCTTGCCCACCTTGCTCTATAGCAGACATTGTATAAGTCTCTAAAAGCACGTGTTTTTCCTTTGGATGTCAATGTGAGAAGTGAAAGAACCACACCATGCACAAACTTGCGTAAGCCCCTATACATTTTTTCACTTAATGCCTCTAATTCTGGACATGCTTTTTCTGGTGTCTAGCTTTGGGAAGTACTTATTATGTTCATAAAAAGTGCAAGGCATGGCTTTTTGACTAGATCTAATTTACAGTCTTTTTTAAGTTTTTCTTTTGTATATACATACGTTATTTTTTATTATTATTTATTGCTGAAAGTATACAGTAAGAAATGTATAGATTATGTATAGAATCTTATCTTTTATAAATGGTCCAGTCTCTATTGGCAGTGGCACTGTATAATGTCTGACTATACCTGTGTATTTAGGTCTTCCAGAGAAGTACTACAGTTTAACCTGGTTCCTCAGTCCTATTCTGGGTCTGCTGTTCACTCCTGTGATTGGCTCAGCCAGCGACCGGTGCACTCTACGATTGGGCAGGAGAAGACCATTCATACTCGCACTGTGTGTTGGCGTTTTGCTAGGAGTGGCACTATTTCTAAATGGCTCATTAATAGGTAATTCTTTAAAGATTATTCTTCACGGTTTTGAAAATACATTGTCCCACATAATACTCTCATTGTGTAATTCCAGGCCTGAGCACTGGGGACACCCCGGGAAGCCAGCCAATTGGAATTGTGCTTACTGTGGTTGGAGTGGTAGTGCTGGACTTCTGCGCGGACGCCTCCGAAGGACCAATCAGAGCTTACCTTCTCGATGTTGCCGACACCGAGGAGCAAGATATGGCTCTTAATATCCACGCGTTCTCTGCAGGTTACGCACGCATACACACGTTTTTTGCAATTTTAGAAAAGCTAGTTTTAGCTATGACTAGCTGTGACTAGCTGTGACTAGCTATGACTAGCTATGACTAGCTATGACTAGCTGTGACTAGCTGTGAAGTGCCAGACAAGTTTCATTATACCTTGAACCTCACGTTGCTAAGCACCACTCATCTCACCTCAGGTCTAGGCGGAGCGGTGGGCTACATGCTGGGTGGTCTAGACTGGACGGACACTGCATTGGGCCGTGCATTTAAGTCCCAGGAGCAGGTCCTGTTCCTGTTCGCTGCCATAATCTTCATCGTCTCCGTCACGCTGCACATGCTGAGTATACCGGAGCAGCCGTACGACCCCGCTCACCAGGCTGAAGTCACCTCGGAGGAAGACGCTAGTAGCACGCCCTCTTGGAAACCCAATGGCCCGGACCGGCCTTGGCTTGACCTAATCCTGGAGGAGGACGCCTGTCAGGGGCATGAGCTGGATTCAGAGGTAGGGGAGAGGGATTTCCTTCGCGTGGAGCGTCTTCGGAGTAAAAGCGATTCGGCCCTGGCCATGCCGGACGGCATTATCCAGCTGGACTCTGACCTGGACCTGGACACGCACCAGTTCCATCACTTCCTCCCGCTGCTGGAGGCCTTCCTACCTTCAAACGACGGGGCTGGAGCCTCTCCTACTCCTCCTCCTCCCGCTTCCACTATCTCACGGCCTCCTCCTTGTTGTGGTACACCGCCACCCACTGGTGAGATGGTGAAATTACAATCCAGAGGTTTAATAGTGCCCTCGCTGCAGGGGCAGACAGAGGCTCCCGCTCCTCCCTCTGCTTGTCTTCACACCTGTCCCAGCATGGAGGACAATCTCCTCAACACAAAGGTAACACAGTCATTTAGTGACACATACACATACACATAACATATTTTCTTGTCAGATTATCTTGAGTGGTGAGGTGATCTTCTCATGGAGTATTTAATGCCTATATTGCCTTTCTGAAGGTGAGGAGCAATATCATTTTACAAGGCTCTATTTAAAACTTTATGGGTGCGAGGTTGCAAGTCTCAGAGGACTGCAATACCACTACTGTATTTGTGATTGGTTTCCTTTTTTTATGGTGATAGTGACATGATCCCACTCCTAGATAATGGGAATGAAATTTCTGTTATCAAGGCATTTCACAATAGATTTATACAATAGTTTCACAACACTAGAGTAGGTGCCTTATAATTAAGCCTCGCATACAGAGATTGACATTTTGCGTTTAGCTAAGGAGACAAGAGGTATGACCAAGGGAGTGGAGTTGGGGAACAACCTTTATCCTCTAGGTCAGGGGTCAGCAATAGGCAGCCCGCGGGCCAGAACTGTCATGGCAGCAACAGTTACCCACAGAATCACTTCCTCTTTAGTGATTTTGCCTACAAATAAAAAATGCGAGACAGGATGCAAACATTTATTTTGAGGTGAATTCATATCTTTTATTCTTAAAAGTTCCAACCGAAGTTCAAAAGATTCCGTTGCTTGCTCACAGACCTCTAAAATAGCCGACATGCAATGTTTTTGTGGGTTCGTGCCTCTGTCTTGAGCAGAAAGACCACTTTGAAGGTGCCATGCTTCGTCTCGTGGTCCTGTCTAATATAACAGTATATTCTTTGCAAACAGCGACAACTTCATTGCAGATAAGACACACCGGCATAGGCGTGCCGTGACGTCTCTGGCTGGGTAGGCACTCAAATCCTGTCTTGCATCGGGAGCGTACCCTCGGATGAATCGCTAAATTTGATGTAACAGGTGGAACGATATCAACATGGCCATTTACGGGTGCTGGTGCGGTCGGGAATATAGCAGAGAGCAGACAGGGAAAGCAGAACAGCCGTCTGCTTTCAGCGCATGTCCTCGTATTCTTCTGCCCTTTCCCTTGGTCTCCCCTTATCTACTATTCTAAGCTTTTGTTCGAAGGGAGGTTTAGAGACATTTTTGAAGTGTCTTATGGGAGAAAACCCTTTTTCCATAATGTGTACAGTGTTTGATTGTTTGGAGTATCTCTCTCCAGGCCCAAAAGACAATGTCTGCCAATGGCGGGAAAGTGACCGTGTGTTCGTCTGGTCACTCCCATCCCGTGAAAAACACAACCAAGCTGGGGACCCGTCCTATAAGCACATCTCGACCACACCCACACACCTTTTACAGACAAGTACGTATAGCAGAAATATTAAGCACAAATAATGAAATATTGGTTCATATGTACTGTGACATTTGTGAGCTTATATAAATTCATTTATATCAATGTGTTTACGTATGTATCCACGTATGCATTCTTCACCACCAATATTTCTACCAGGGGAAAAAAAATGTTTCGCTTTGTTTGTGCCTCCTCAGCCCTCCTTCACGTTCTCTTACTATGGAAGAGTGGGAGCACAGCGCTACCGACTCAAGCGGCTTGGCCTCGGGGCCTCCAAGCCAATCACCTCCTCCCGCAGTCTGAATGACCTGTCTGAGCTCCAACAGTGTGCCGGGAGGCAGGAGCTGCAGCTGTCGGCCAGCAGCCTGTCGTCCGAGGGGTCGGACAGCGAGGGCGAGCCAGAGGAGGGCACCTCAGTACGACTGCTCTGGCTGTCCATGCTGAAGGTGAAAAGTAGAGGAAATAAGAATAAGGACGGCATTATGTCATCATAGTTCATTTTTGCATTTTTTTAATAAAGGAGAGGAGGATAGACAGAAGATAAAGGATTGTTATAGAGGACTTCTGTTAGTGGGAGAGGTAGAGAGTTCGGTGGTCAGGTACCAAGGTGGATTCTGAAGAGGTGGGTTTTAAGTCTCTTGCGGAAGATCGGTAGTGATTCTGCTGTCCTGACTGCTGCGGGAAGCTCATTCCACCATTGCAGTGCTAGGACAGAGAAGAGTTGAGGCTGGTCTGAGCGACTCTTACGCCCTCGTAGTGACGGAGGTGCCAGCCTGCCAGCCGAGGTGGTAGATCGAAGGACTCTGGTTGGGGGCTGGAATCTTACCATAGCTTGGAGGTAGAGAGGGGCCGTTCACCAACAACTTGAATCGCATGCGGGCTGAGATGGGAAGTCAGTGAAGGTTTCAGAAGAGGGGGGTTACATGGGAGAACTTTGGTCAATATAAAAATAAAAGGTAAATAGAATGGACAGAACTCACACATACTCTAAAAGAAAAACTGGTGTCAGCAGTAATAGAGAATATTGCACAGTCAATGTATCAATAATACATCGTCATCCTCGAGGTGGTTTGAATAAAACTGCTCAAACCTTTAGGCTAATAAGGGTTTACAGCAGATAAAGCAGCTGAACAGGCATCAGTGACTGTGTCTGTTAGTGTCCAATAACAACCTAGGGTCCTCCACAGCCAGGCAGCAGCATTCATCATGGCGGTGATCCGTCTGTTCCTCCTTGACAGATGCCGAGGCAGCTGTGGCGGTTGTGCGTGTGTCACCTGCTGACGTGGTTCTCCATCATAGCAGAGGCTGTGTTTTACACCGACTTCATGGGCCAAGTCATCTATCACGGAGACCCCATGGTAGGGACACACACAAACACACACACACACACACACACACACACACACACACACATTCGCTTAGGGTCCAGTGCAGCTGCGGCTGGTTTCAAAGTGACTCCGTCTGGAACAATGTATTTCTGACGCTGCTTTTTGTGCATCAGGCACCAGCTAACTCCACGGAGCTACAAAACTATCACAGAGGCGTCCAGATGGGGTGCTGGGGACTCGTGGTCTATGCGACCACTGCTGCTGTCTGCTCTGGTGAGATCTCTCTCTCCCTCTCTCTCTCTCTCTCTCTCTCTCTCTCTCTCTCTCTCTCTCTCTCTCTCTCTCTCTCTCGCTCTCTCTCTCTCT
>JAOEHI010039282.1:0-14630 GCA_025447815.1 Percopsis transmontana
TTTGGTTTTGGGTGTTTTTTTTGTTTTTTTCTTTTTTCCCACGGTATAATCCTCCCTAAAACCCCCCCCCCCCCCCCCCCCCCCCCCCCCACACACACACACACACACACACACACAAACAGTTTTTTTTCTTCTAAACTGGTTATTTTCATCTTCCACTGGACAAGAATCAACAAAACTCCGATGTCAATATCAAACGCGAGCGCTGGGAATCGTTTAGGCCCAGTCCGTTTGTCATTACAAATTAGATTAGAACAAGCAGAGATTGAAGGAATCGAATGGAAGATGTTGCCACGATAAACTATATTTTGCCCCCCCCCCCATTAGAGTTAGTCACAGAGTCTGTTTGTCTTAAATAAATGTCAACAGCATAGCTGGGGGATTTGTGCACACAACATCCCTTGTCTCGGGGCCACCGGCGCCGAAATAGTAGAAGAGTAATCCCCTCACGTCTGATTTATTATTCAGAACTAAGGATTTAGAACATACTCCAGAAGAAATGGACACAAATTCCACTTTCTCTACAATTAATTTGCATTGCAGTGTTGGGGTGTTCCGCTCTAGGCTTTTTTTTGCAGGGGGAAGGGGTCTATTATTGTGGATGTTGTTGTGCATGTCAAAGATGCCAACAAAACCCACAATCACAAGTTGACATTTAGGAATTCTGTAGGCCTAATCCAGATTACATTGGATCACTGTAGATTATCCCACAGCAAAGGATTCAAACGTTATTGTTAAGAAAACCACAGCCGCATACTGTATTTCCATTTAATAATAGTATTCCCAAAGCTAGGCACCAGCTCTACACGGACTTGACTTAGCAGCTCTTGAATATTAAGCGTTCAGTATTGCGGAGAAAGGAAATCAAGCATTTACAGTATATGATCTACCCTTGCCTATTACATCTTTCTACTGTTTTTAAATGCCTCCTAACGCGACCAGAAAAGACCTAGACTAGTCCATTATTATTCAGCTCCTTCATTGGAGCCATACTTGGATGACAGCATGCTCAAAACAGCTTTGAATGTTTGAGTTACTCCACGTGCGATGTTGACACCGATATATCGGCATACTCTATACGTCGGGTGAAAGTGTAAAGTGCCTTGGAAATGCCACAGAGAAAAGGTCAAAAGATTCCATACATCCACTTTTCAAAGGCAAACGACTTTAAGATTTCAATCGTTTTATAAAGCGATATCAGTTTCTAACTTACAGTAACTATCTGACAGGTAGTGAACATTGGAGACACACTCTGTGTATTCATACAGCATCTCTATATAACTTACATTTCACATGCATTTCACATGCTAGTATAGACCCTGTATTGCCAGCCTCTGGCCATGGTTTTATCACGCGGTTTTTGTTTTTTTCCAATCCATTATTTAAGAAGCTACGTTAGTTTGACATCATGGCAAGCTCCACTGCAACCACACATTTGTTAAATACGTAAACCCACTTTAGTTTGACTGTTGTTCAAATGGATGTACAAAGTGAGTAGTTAATCATCCATTTATTGTCTGTCAGTGTATTTCATTTCGTAAATTAACTTGGGTTCTGTAACGGTTACTATATTTTCTCAATGTCTCAAACTCCCTTTAAAGGTACACTCCTCAATTTGTGGCCCCTGTGGTTGAAGACTGTGAGACTGTGTACCCCTCCCTACACCTGACGCTTAATGGGTTGCATTCATCTCTACTCCTCCCCCTACAGTGTGATTTTTGGTCTAAGACATCACTTTGTGCTCCTTTAGGATTCTCTACATGCTCTGATGGGTGGAGACGGTTGGTTTTACATTAAACAAGTCTGAGAGGCCTTGGTGGATAACAAACACTTTCCCTGCGGGGGGTGGGGGGGGCAGGATAGGATAGGCTAGCGGCTAGCAATTAGGGTGGTCAGCTCCCAGCCAAGCGTTTGTGGGTTTGATCCTGAAGATGCTTGGCCTACCTGGAAGCATCCTTGAGCAGGGTGCCTAACCCCTGCCTTCTCTTTGTACTACTGTAACTCCACTCACTGTAAGTCACTTTGGATAAAAGTGTCTGCTAAATGACTGAATTGTAATGGAGTAGAGCTCTTGTGTTTGCTTAGCGTAGGCTGCGATTCACCTCCATCTCTAGATGAGTCACTCATGGCAGTTGGGATGGAAGTGCCAGCAAATTGGATCAGTGAGATTACAAACCCCCTGGTGTACTAGATCATTTAAACCGCATCTCTGCTGCCCATGAGGGCCACGATATATTAAAGCCCCCCAGGGGCGCGGGGGGACTCTATCAATCCCCCCGCGCGCCCCTCCGCAAGCTGGTCCCCAACAATCAGATAAGGAAAAGATCTTCAGAGATCGATGGGTGGGTGTGTAGGGGGTGGGCTCGCTGACCGCACAGGACCCGGAGAATGCGAGATGCAGCCGCAAGATTACTCCGCAAACCGAGGAGGATTCATCACGCCGGGGCCAGAAAGATCTGACCTCGGTGGAAGCTGTCTGTAAAGACGGACGGCTGTACAAGTGTCTCTGCGGTATGCCCGACACCCTCCCCGCTGTGGTCCGTGTGGAAAACACCAGCGACGGGAGTAATCAGTGGGTTCACTCTTTAACCAGAGCACCGTTCCCTGGGACACTCGTCACGTTTGATGATTTAATATTTGATGCACATACATTTTCTCAGGCTTAAATCAATGACACGGGACAGCAAATGCGAATTTTCTCAATAGAAGGAATTTATTGATCGTTGTTTGAACCGTGCAGCTTAAGGCAACATGGACGTTCGGAAAAATGTAAGTCCATATAGTGCTTCATAAAATATGAAGCAGGCTGGAACAGAACATGAAACGATAGCTACTGTAGCCTATACATATTTTAGTATAGTATGGTTTCCTACTGGATGTATACACATTCAGTATAATGTTCAAACAAATTGTAACACTGACTACTCTTTTGAAAGTTTTACTACGTTCTATTTCTGTCTATTGTTTATATAATTTGATTGGAAGAGGTTTCTCTTTTTCTCTCTTTGAAACAATGGCAGTGAATGGAGCGTGACAAAAAATGACTAAATAAACTACAGTTGAGAACGAGTGTCAGTATAAGGACTTAGTTCGACTTATGTAAGTAAAGCACATATACAGCCAAATGTTCAACACCGCTTTAATGGGAGTTCTCTGTGAAATTAAAAGGAGCGCCTCTCCAGGAACGAGCCTAATTTGCCTTCATCGGAGGCTCTGGCGGCGGTCCTCAACTGCCATCCGTCGACGGCCTCTCATTATCACATTTGCATTTCTGCCCTGGTTCTGTGTCAGCGCAGCGGAGGCGGCTATGGGGAGTTAAACAGAAAGCGGGGAGTTGGGGAACTGGCCTCACTTATTCTTATATTTGCTCGGATGTGCGTCCAGATTTGCAGACGCGGTCTTTACTATTCTATACTACATTTCTCTGTCAGATGCCAACCGTCACTCCAGCCTTGATGCTCTACCTTGTCCTATTGATGCAGAGATAACATTCCCCATTTCACAGGGGATTTCCCGAGGATGTGTTTTAGACGTGATCGTCAGTGTTGGCAGCTAGCGATTAAATATGCTGCATGCTAATTAAAATAGATAGATAGAAGCTTGCAATTGGAAGCAACAATAAACAATGCATTTTATGCTAATTTGGCTGGACCCTGATCCTGATTGGGTACACACACACACACACACACACACACACACACACAGCCCTATTAGACTCTAATGTATTTGGAGGGAAATAGCGGGAACTCGGTGTGAACACAGGGCAATCATGGCCGCCCCTGCGGCGATTCCTTAACACTTCTGTATATTTCTGCAGAGAACAGTGGCCTGTGTATAGCCTAATTACCGCCACCACACTGCACTCCCTTCAAACAGCCAATTGTTATTCTTTACTACGGCTTTCACCAGCTGGCCGCAGGCCCTGAGAGGTTCACCCGTTCATAATGCAGTATTAATGTTGCATAGCCTGCAGGGAACTCCGGCGTCGGGTCGGTTCCGCCCGCCGAGCAGACTTGCCCCGCGATGCCTGTATTTTTTTTTACTCGTGGCGTTTTCAAACATTTTCTTTTCTTTTTTTCATCTTCCCCCAGGCTGCTTGAGTTAATGCTATCATTAGACTAGTGGATCCTGTAGCCAAATTATAATGTGATCTGCCTGTGTCATCCATCCTTCTCTTCGCTGTGAACTGAAGAATAGCGTGAGGTCAGGCTATCAAATCAGAGTCTGCCATTGCTCCCCAGATACTAATTGCGTCTTCGTGAATGGGCAGATATGTAATCCACCCCCAAAAGTCTTTGGCGGAGCAAACAGTTTATGCGTAGACAAAGCGAACGTCGGGGTGCGTCGGAGCTCGGTGTATTTGTACACGGACACGTAGCTGTGTCCTGTGTACCTCCGGGGGGGGGGGGCAAAACGCCTGTGTCTGACTTCCCTACTGTGTGTTTTTAAGTTTTTATTGATGTAACCTGGGTTGCCTGGTAATCTGTGTGCCACCGTGCCCTCAATTATGAAAAACCTTCTTCATATCTGATGAAAGAAGTAAGAAATAAGTGAACACGTTGATTAAAAAATATAAATCAACAACCACTATTAGGCGCATGAAGAGGACTTGGCCCTCAAAGGCTGTGTACTGGCTTGATCCTATAATTAAGGGTGGCCCCTCGCTCACCTTACGACTAGACACCACTTAGAGCCTTGATCACCGCTCTAAATGAACGGGCTGCCAGGGGCTGCAGCCGTCTAACAAGGCTTCCTGTAAGGAGCTGTGTTGCCCGCTTGCTTGATTGGCTCTTAGAACACACAACTGTATCAGTAAAGCATCTGCCTAACAGCCCTGTATTAATGCCCCAGCGGCTGTCTGCGCAGGGGATTGCTGGTCGGAAGACTGATAGATAATTGGTCAAGGATGTGTAGTATTTCGTCGTCCCACTGGTTGTTTTGAAATGCATGTAGGGCATGTAGTCTTGCTGTCAGTGGTATTACATGTTGTAATAATCAATATATGAATTAATATATGAATGACAATATTTATTGATCCCATACGTCCATTGAATGCTTCATAGTTGAGCAGAGTTAATGTTTTGTCTACAATCACAATGTCAGTTGAGAGGAACTACTTTCAACAGAAGATGTTTACAGATTCCGTTTACCATGAACACGCCTGGGCAGAGTGCACAAGTGCATATGTGCTTTTTGGGGGACCCGATTACACAGTGCACCTTTAGTGGCACAAAAAACGGGGCTGCAGTGTTTTATTACTGCAGCACTTCTGATTTGTTTTGGACCGACCCACGGAGCAAAGTCACCTTCTGACTGAACTTGCTTTCGGTTGTGTTGTCCTGATCTCCAGCTGACTGCGGCGATGACCCGATCTGGAACCGAGGCTGGGGGTACACAGCCCGGCTTCACCGCCAGACTGCGAGACCCACCGGAAAGCTTTGACGAGCCCATCAAAGGTGCACGGCCTCAATCCATCACCCCCTGCTAGAGTGAGTCTGAAGGGACGGCTGTGATGGATTTCAGCTCCAACTTCACTCCTCAGGTGAGCGTTTCACCCCCAAAGAAAAGTACCTTCACTCACAGTGTCAGTAATTATTCATCTTATACTGGCAATTTTTCGGGGGCTTTTCTTGTAGTTGCAAATTAATTTTCTTTTGATTCTTAATTTCAATTTCAAGATTCCTAATCTCAATGACACCGCCTGGTTAAAGGTATGCTGGGCGACATTCTTGCAAGATATCTGACCAGCCTTGACTGCTTCCTACAGAGAGCCCAACAGAGGCTATATATATTTTTTTTATTAAATATTATATAGAAGTTAACTCCAAAAACACAACATACTGACACCCATAGGGTCCCATGCAGGCTAGACTGGAGTGGAAATCTCATTTAGTAAACCTTTAAACTTTATGAACTGTAGCTTATAAAGCTCTTATCAAGCGCCGACTGGGACAATATCCCATTGCTGTCCAGCCGCGTGCTCTGGTTAGTTTGGCACTTTAATGACACTCTGAGCTCAGGGGAAGGGATCAGTGGGAGGAGAGGGTGAGTGCAGCCTCAAAGCAGAGCTTTGTGCCTGGATACGTTACCGTCGGAGTGCCAATTCTGACCTCACAGGGGCCGATAGCCTTTACAATGGGATCAGCAAACACTACTGTATTTCTTTATTTTTCTTTCTTGTGCTGGGATGCTAGTTTATATTGGATTGTTAAGTCTGCGGCGCTGTCGTGTTGTAGCAAAATGGGATGAATGAGGCCTCCGTAGCGCCAGTGGGGTCTTGTTAACAAAACAGGTTACATTTGGGCGTGCATCTATTAATAAGTGCCTCTATCCACCTAGAGCCACAGTGCTTTGGCTGCCTGTGCGTGCGGCTCGGCTCAAACTCATCTCTCATGCTTAGAAATCCTCATTCCTCTTGCTCTGCGCTGCGCCGTTGTTTTTAGGAAAAAAATCTCCTTTTTATGAAAAAAATTGAGAGCACAATCGTTAAAACAACAAGTAAATGCTATTACTGCCAAAGAAGCGCTAGCAGTAATATCTTCGTCAAATCGCGCAGGCTTCAAACGAGTGATTGTTATCGAATGATAACAGGCAGTTGGTTATACTCAAGGCACCGTGTTCCCTGAGAGGGCAATGCATTTCGAAGGGCTGTTGGAAGGCCAAATCTCATCTAGTCTTTTATTTTTGCCCTTGGGGTGAATGTCGTTATGCCCACAGACAAAAAGCATTGTCTGATTTAAAAAAAAAATAGACATTTCACCGAAAAAACATTCACAATAGCCAAGATAAACGTTTATTTTTTATTTATTTTTCTCCACAGTCACAGTTTTTGTTACCCTTAAAGCTTGTGTTATAAATTCCTACAATTTCAGTCGTTTATGGGCAATGGCAAGATTATTGAAAACCGTCAGCTGTTAATGCACTCACATTGTGAAAAAAGCTATTTTGAGCTTTGTTAGCTAAATATTGGTTTGAGGAGGCGTGGCTATTTAACTGGCCTGCTTACCGTACGTAGCTAGCCCTTAAAGTTGCACACACCAATGGGAATCCTTTCATTTCCCGCCCAAACGCAGGCCTTCCTCCACTTCAGGGTTGGCGCTCCCTCTCCTTACCGTGATTGTGAACACCATCTCAGCTCGGTTGTCAGCTTGGTAACCACGGTGTGGCATCGCACGGTGTGAGCTGTCAATAGTAAAGTGATAGAATTCTATTAAACAGACTGTTAACTTTTATATCAATGTCCCAGGTGCAACTCTTGTGATTAATACAGCCTTGGACGGTTAACCAGCATAGGGTTTACTTTGTTTTAACTATGGGAAACTGTTCCCAGTAAATGTCCCATCTTGGACAGTATCCGTTGAAGGTCAGTGTTTTTTCTTCTTTCTAGTGCGGTGCTAGCAGATATCTAAAGCATCTTTTTATTCCTCCCCTTTAATTAATCAAGAAATGTAAGCAATGTTTTTTTGTTGTTTTTTTTTAAGAGTTTTCTCCCATTTAATTGCGTTATAGGATTCTCAAAGACAACGCGAGGTGTCCCTTTTCCACGACAATAATATCGCTGCCCTCTACGTTGCGTCTGTGATGTGGCGAGATAGCACCCTCGTATTCATTATATATAATGGCATTATCACCTGGAACGCATGTTGAAGGTAAAGATTGAGAGCGTGCCTTCAACATTTAATTAGCAGCGTGTAAAGGAGCACGTTGGCGGAGCTAGAGATGTCAGGCTCATGACTCAGATCTTCAGAGAGACCGAAGACGGCTCACGTCTGTTTCCGGCAGCCATTATCACTGTTTCCCCTCTGCTCTCCCGGTGGCGGCCATTTTGGAATATCAAGGCCTCACCCGAGTTCACAGTTTTTCTGTTCCTGCCCCTGGAAGGGTTGCATTTTATAGTATCGTATAATGTTTAAGCTGCTTATTTAATTTTACAAGCCCGGCCCTACAGGACTGGTTTTAAAAGGCTATCAAGACTTTGAGATGATCCAATAACACTTCTATCTGAAGAGATCCATGATTTTACTGCACTGTTAAATGTCACAAAATAGATTAGACTCTGGGGAAAAAATATATACAATTTAATAAAAAATATAAACATCAATATTATTTGAAAATAATGAAATTCAATAACAGAAATTTGTATTAACATATTTCATGAAATATTTAATTTAAGGAAATATTTTTGTAAAATAAACTACAATTATGTCATTTAGCAGAAACAGGACTTATGGTGAGTGTAAATAATAGTGAACATGGGTTGCTCATGGATGCCTACAGGGTTTGCCGGGCACTCGAACCCACACCCTTTCAGCTCGCATTCGACCATCCTAACCACTAGCATATCCGGCCCCCTAGTTTAAAAAAAAAGCAGTTAATTTTCCAGCCAGTCGTCCTGCTACAACTCTTCACAGACCGCTCACTCAATGTGGAGCATGATGCCAAATATATAGTGTACATATGGTCTATATACAGTATATATACTGTAAATAGACCATACAGTATATATACGGTCTATTTACAGTATATACAGTTTTTCGGTTTGTTGTGGTTGTCTGTGTAAGTTGGCTGAAAGCAGCCTTGTAAAGCAGCTACAGTTACAAGCAGAGCCTAAAGGAAGAGCAGCCTTGCTTAGTGCCTTCTGATACAGGAGCCTGACCCCACACTGGCTTCTCTACAGGGAGTTATTAATCATTATGGGGTGTACTCCGCTCGCTACTATGTCCCCGGAAAGATTGTGTCTATGTATGATGGATAGGTCACATTAATATTATATAAACTCTGTTCATCTGTTTGTTCCTTGGTTTGTTTCAATCATTCATTCATTCATTCACCCAGCCAAGCCGTAAACAAGCTATTCATTATGTAAGGCTGGAGTATTGAATATTTCCAGGTGCCCTACGCCGCTATGCATACATGCCATGATCTTACTGTACCTGATGTAAAAAAAACGATTTATATTCAACATAATTCAATTGCAGTTTGGCATAGATATATATTTTTATAAAGTCCAGTTTAAAACTATCCCAAGGCCAGTAGACGGCTCAAATATGGCTATTGTACAGAAGCAACAGTCACTGTCACCGATCATTGATACAGTATGGTTCAATGTTCCCTTTGTCAGTGCCATTATGACGTCATGGCAGATATAGCATTCCCCGTCCAACTGCTGTTTGAATCTAATGTTTCAAAGAAGAAGTTTTAACACTAATATTTCCACAGTGCCAAATAAGCTTGTTTTACTGTTTTGCAAAAGCTAAACACATCAATAGTTGGCCTAACCATTTCTAATTGAATCTAAATTTGAATCCAGACAAATTGTTTCCTCTATTGAGTATCTGGTGTTGAGTTGCACACAGTGTATCTACTGTATTAGTAATTAGGTCAGTGAGATGTGCCCTTGCATAGCATCAGAATGGGATTCATTCAGTACATTTGAGAAGAAATTTGACCTTGTGAGGTTGATGTAACACACTGGTCTTGTAAAGACTGAGATTTAAAAAATACACACTATAAATCGTTACAATTTAGCAAAGCTATCGAAAGGACTAACAGCAGACAAATACTAAAAGCAGTGAATCCTTCCCTTTATTAATGAGGTTACACACCTACTAAGATATATTCTAAGGACTAAGGACATATTCATGCCTCAGTTGATCAAACAGCAAGCAGCACAGCTGACCCGATTTGCTCCCGGGCAAACATTACGTAACCAAAACCAGTTGTGCTGTTCTTAATGAAGCCCGCCGCCTTCCTTGCCGGGTCTGCTGAGTAGGCGGAATAACATCTGTCAGGGAAACCAGAACAAATATCTGTGCTGGGGCCGGCGCGCCTGATTGGTTCATTGGTTCATTCTAGTCTGTAACGACTGACACCAGCCTCTGTTATGACGGGAGCTAATTAGCCGATCGGAGACACGCTCTGAGGGGTCCGAGTGGCAGCAGGACAAGAGCTGTTCCCGCTGACCTTACCAACCGCATGACCAAAGTAGCAAAGAGCTGCATACGAGCTAATTACACGACATACACAACCACACACGGCCATTAAAAACATATTAGCGTCTTTGTATGTTATGTTTCCTATTTTTCATGTGTTCCCCGGCCCCCCACTGAAGATCTGTGCAAATGAAGCGATCAGAGTAATGTGTTGCCGTGTGTATGATTACTATTGTCTTCCTTGATGCTGAAGTGCTGTGCCGGCTTGTTTTCACACCCAGTTGATCTGAAATGAGATAGGAGACTCTCAGTGTGGGGGACATTGTGCTACGGTCCGGTGGGCGTCTTGATAAGGTTGAGGAACTAAAAGAGATCAGGAACTATCCTCAACAGAACGAACGGGGTTACAGGAGCGACTGAAAACAGCAATGGTTACGTTTAGGATGTTATATTAGCACGCAACGGAACGGCTATAATAATAATAATAGTAATAATATAGTTTATTTATATATATATATATATTTTATTCCCTAATATAATTTGGGAATAAAATATATCAGAAAGTAGTAGTTTAGCATTAATTGTGATATATTTTAGGCATTTCTTAGCATTCATTAAAAAGCCTGAAAAGAAATGTTGCTCGCTTCTTTGTAGTCTCCTTAGGTTGGATAATGACAAATCTATCAAAATAAATCAAAGCTACTCTACTGTATCTATTCAAATCTAATTTAATTCTCTGTACTACAAAGGACATGATGCATTCAAGGGAAAACAAGATAGTCAGTACCCATTTTACAGAATATTCATTTCCGTTTACATAAAATAGCTGATTGTGTGCCCTCCACTGACTTCAACTGAGCAGGAATCACAAACTGGTAATCAATCAAATTCCGGATGATTGACACCTACAAACCCATGAATTGTGGAGAAAGCCATTTCCTGTTTAACGTCTCCTGTGATAACGCCTGGTTCCTCAAGTCATTTTAATGCCCGCGAGTGTTTTCAGCAGATCCTTTTCAAGCAGTATTTACCCTTTAAACCAGCAAAAACAAAAAGTGAAACGAGTAATAATGTGACAGCTGTTTGTCTTCCGTTTGGAGGAAATGGCGTGTCTCTATGACAACAAGCAGAGGGTAATGGGAAATGGCATCAATCAAGCGGGAGAGGTGTGAAGTATAAAGAAAGTGTTCCTCTCTCGACTCTCCCTGATTTTCTCTTTTCCCCGTCGGTCAATCTGGGTGTTCACCGTTTTCCACTGCGCTTATACCAGCTTATTACATCTACCGGGGAGGACATATTAAATGACTATGTCATCCGAAAAAAAACAGGCTGTAAAGGAATGTATCCATGTCCAATGAACAGTTTCTTACCAGGAGATCTTCTAAGTCCCGTCAATGTTTTGTGGGCGTGCCGGTTTGAGTGACAGAGATGGTAGGGTGCAAGACATGTGACTGTAAGTTGCTTTTATCCAAAGCAACTTACAATCACATGGTGCAATTACACGGAGCAGGTAGGGGTTAGGCATCTTTCTCAAGGATGCTTACAGGTAGGCCATGTTCATGTTAGAGTTTACAGGAAGTAAAACATGAATGTTTTTTGAATAAAAACTGTTAACTTGAGGAGTTTTAATGGACGTCTTGATGTTTCAAAAGGATCCCCAATCAACTGAACTGTATTCAACTTATTGGGAGCTACATTCTTTGACTTTACAAGTATATTCCTTCAATATAACATTATGTACCATATATTATATTTACCAACGAGGAGGGGATCTCCAACATTATTTTCTATAGGCAGCAAGAAGCTATGTTGAGTTCTACCTTGTATATGTTTTACATTTAACTCTAAATTATAACTATAACCCGGGGTTAATGTAAATTTTATATTTTTAACCTTATCCCTCCAATAGATACTCTGCTATGGTGTAATGCAAAGCTTCCTGAAAAGACCAACCTTATGAGGAGTGAGTGGTCTTTGTTCTGTTTGCGTCACTCTGGACTATACAGCTGTGGGTGTGTTTTTCTCATTTAGGTGTAGGTGTCATGGTCGTTCCCAGATATTGAGAAGCAACACACGGCAGCGAGAATGGATGCATCTCGGGCTAATGGTCGTTAGAGCGCGCTATCGATTCCGTCGACTGCACTCCCAGCATTTAAATTAACTTTCAGCCATCCGGAAGCCAAGCATCTTTCTTTCTTTCTTTCTTTCTTTCTTTCTTTCTTTCTTTCTTTCTTTCTTTCTTTCTATGACATCGTCTCTACCTCTCTGTCCCTCTCTATCTTTCGAGAGGGCAAGAGAGAGAGACTAACTTATAGTCCGCTAACACGGGCACGCGGTTTGCAGTCTTTTTGTGTTCCGTTTTTAGATAGTTTAAAAGCAACTGCCAGCTCTGAACACCTCCAGATGAAAGACCTTTTTTTTTTTTTTTTTTTTTTTTTACAGTACGCACCATCCGTGCGAGTGAGAAATAATTGGGACTGTATTAAGTTATTTCGTCTAAGGTCTTCACTACACTTCGAATGCATTTCTCATTTGAAATTTGCATTAATACTCTCTGTGCCACAATGAAGAAAGGGATTAGCTATAGGAGGATAATTGGAGAAGTGGATTTCGGGATTGATGTTGCCTAGCAACCCCCTAATTTAAGTTAGATTTATTTTATTTTTTTCCTATGGAAACTTTCATTCCAGCCAGTTGTGCTACATCAAACCCGCGCTTGTGGGCCCCTTTCAACCTCGCTGAAGTTATATTTATTCAAATCAGGTGTAATGAGCACTTTAGGGATATCATAATTTGAATATTGTGTGAAAATCTATCACATGATATGAGAGAGGCTGATAAGATTCTGGGGCCACGGCGAATAGGGATAAGGGGGAGTTATTACAGTATGTGGGTAGACCGGTGCGCAGACTGAGTCACAAATACAGTATATATTACAATTAATAAAGACAAAACAAAATCCACAAACAAACTCCATGATCCACAAATTGTACCAGAATTTGAATGAACGCAAGAGAGAGAGGATAGTCTAGTGGTCTGGGACTTGGACTCCCACCCGGAAGGTCGCGGGTTGTAGCCCCAGAGTTGGCCTACCTGTAAGAAACATCCTTGAGCAAGATGCCTAACCCCTACCTGCTCCACAAATAGCACCATGTAATTGTAAGTCGCTTTGGATAGAAGCTTCTGCTAAATTTCCTTATTGTAATTAAATGTAAAATGATTTGTCTGTGCGTGTGGGTCATATTCTATATTATTGTAGATTTTTTTTTTGCATTTGTTTTCAGAACTTTGACACGACTGTTTTGTTGTTTTACAAATTAAATTTTTTTTACAAATGCACTCGTCACAATTTCCAAACAAACACAGTCCAAACCATAGAAATGCACACAGATTCTGGGCAATGCTCGGCATTCAAGTGTCTTTGTCTGTCTTTGCATTCGATAATAGCCTACAGTAGCCTATTAGACATGACTAGTTTATGTAACTGTAGCTTTCATTGTCTTCTAGTTTTAATTCAGTTTTTAGTGCTAAATATTACAGCCCTGGCAACTTCTGACTTTCTCAGTGCAGTGACACCTTTGTTAAGTGTTGGGTACAAATGGGGCTAAATAGCTACTACAGAACAATGATTTTAGCATAGCTGATTGCAGTGGTAAGCTCTTGTTTGCGTCCTGTGTGCGGGTTCTCCAACCCAGACAAGCTGGGGCTTTAGCGGTTCCAGTCCACCAGTGCTATATGGTAATAATCTGGTTATTTCAACGAGTTGTATTCGCCAACTAAACCACAGCAAAATGTTATAAAAAAATAATAATTTGTTTCTGTTCAGAGGGAGTGATGTGTCACCATGATAACAGAGGATTACAGAAGGCCATTATCCAAACAACAGAAGTGAATTCACAAAGCGTAGAATCAGTGTTTCTCTCAAACTCGCTAAATTCTGTGCCTACATTTAGTCATAAAACTACAAGTTATAAACTGTCACTGTAAAACCTGTAATAACGATAATACTTTGCATAGCAAATAATACATGTAATAGAGTAGATATAGAGTAGTGATAGCAGCAATGCTTCAGTCAATACAGCTTAAATCAAACCAATGAAAAAAATATAAAAAACTATTAATATAAAAATAAATAAATAAATAAAAACGGTGTTGTTAAATGTAGTTGCCAGAGGCGAATTTCTGCCGTGCCGGGGGATAGTTTGTATTTATAAAATATTAATTCAGATAGTTTGCTAAGTTCTAATACAGTGCTGGCGCCTCATCCCTCCCCACCCCTCCCCAGATCTGTCACATCCCCCCAACCCCCTACCCCTCCCCAAATCTGTCACATCCCCGTTCTGCAAATCCACTTTTTTTATGGTGGCCAGAGACTAATTTAAATTCAAAACAAAACATTTCCGTTTTATCTGCTGTGTGTGTCTGTGTGTGTCTGTGTGTGTGTGTGTCCTCCTTTACAGTTAACCAACACTAATATCAGAGTTGTTGTTTGCACAGCTTGAGTGATGTGGGCCCCAAAGTGACCTACAAAACAGCCGTGGAGGGGCCATAAATCACATCTAGAATTAATCACCGTGTAGAGGACATCCTGTGCATCGCTGACCCCTACCCGCGGGGGGGGGGGGGGGGGGGGCCGGGGGGGGGGGCGGGGGGGGGGGGGGGGCGGGGGGGGGGGGCGCGGGGGCGGCGGGGCGGGGG
>JAOEHI010039293.1:0-53833 GCA_025447815.1 Percopsis transmontana
TATATATATAAATTAATTTAATTCCACACCACATCCAGAACTACTAAAGCATCATTGAGGTATTTAAAAAAACATAATTCATTTAGCATATTATTGTTTATAGATTTGTTTACATCTTACTTGGGTCACTTAATTAATTTACTTTCAAAGTCGTTCATTACATTTAAACATTACAAGCAATTGTCCCCTTTTGCATCAGCATTGTATAAACTTTGGGTTATATATTAAGAATATAAATCCACATACTGCCTAAAGCAATATCACCAAAAAGGAAAGAAAAGATTGCTCTCTGTCTTAAATCCTATATCCGCCTCACTGCAGATTCGAGGGATGAGTATAGATCAGGCTATCGCCCAGCTGGAGTTTAACGACAAGAAAGGTGCTAAGATCATGAAGGAGGTATGTTTGCAAAACCCCAAAAGTTCTTTTGGTGGCTGGTGCAGATGTTTGTGCATTTGATGCAGCTAGTAAATACTTAGTCCTCCCAGTGAACATTTTCTAAGTTGAAGGTCAAATGATCGTATGAGATACGCCTAATAGTTTACAAAAATATATAATGTTGATCAAATTAAATTGTATTTTACGACTTAACAATGGAGTGAAATATGTTTTGCTTAATCCTGCTTTCTGTGCTATTCCCACTTCCTGTTGACATTTTGGGTTCCTTCCTGTATTTTTTATTTTCAGGTTCTACTGGAAGCCCAGGAGATGGCAGTCAAAAACCACAACGTTGAGTACAAATCCAACCTGTATATTGGTAAGTATTGGCCACACGGACCAGTGTTACTGTAACCACAGTAACACTGTGAAATATTATTCTATTAGACTGAAATCAAGAAAAGTGAAGTGAATGAAAAGTGAATGAAAAAAAAAAAATCTATAGCCTCAAGTTAAGCCACAGCTTGAGTTTTATAGAGTGCCTTGTGTCATTTCTATATGTATTATCTAAATGTAGTAGTATTTCTTTCATGCACATTATATGGGTGCGATTTCATTCTCCATTATAACTAAATATTTTAAAGGGATTTAGAAAAATACATTTTGAGTCCACTTCAGTACAAATTGTGGTTAGTCACTTTACAGAAAGTACCATGAGACAGACACCAAGTGTATTTTTATTATTTTATATTAAATATCACACACAAATCAAGGAGAGGGAAAAAAACAGACAAACTTATGACAACAAAAGACTCATTAGACAAGCCGAGCAAACCCCAAGTCCCCCATTCTACCCCCCACCCCATATATTTGTCAAAGTATGAAATAAAAGGGAGCCAGATTCTTTGAACCTATCATTTAAAAGAAATATAATCCTTTACAGATGCAGTATATTTGTAAGTCCGGTAAGCAACAATTTAGTTGATGGTGCCTCTGCCCTTCTCGAAAACACAAGTATGAGTCATTAGTTCGTATGATTTATAAAACGACGCTGAGCTACGTTTAGTCTCTGGGCCCTTTCAGATACTCCCGAAACAATTAACATTGGGTCTATGTTCACCCCCACAATTTCTGAAATGACCCTGAAGATCTCGGTCCAGAAGGCATGCAATCTGGAACAGAGGGCTAAACTGTCGAGCAATGTGACTTTGTGTGTTTTACATTTGCCACAAACCGTTGATCACAAATCAAACATATCCCCCGATATGTCTGGAAAAGATATGCCACCTCGTCTTGAAATAGAGCAACCTGTGTAGCACCTTTTAAATTGGATTAGACAGTGCAGTGCCTGGCATTGGCAGAGCAAAATGTATTTATTCCAAACTTTTCTCTCATGTCATAGGATATACCCAGCCCTGGCTCTTCCTCCCATGCTTGTTTTAATGCTTGCATAGAAGGTGTTTGCAAGGTAGAATACAGATGAGATATTATTCTGTTTAAACCAATGGACATCGCTAACATTTTATTGAGTGTTTGATATGACACAGATTTTGTAGATAAGTTACCCCATTAAGACTGGACACAACATTTGCGCACATCTTCCTTTTAAGACCGGGTCCGACGTCAAGACCCGTGACCGATTATTAAATGCATTGTGATTCGCTGAAATGCGAAATCATCGAAAGAGAATCTGGTTCAGTTTGTACAACAAGACAGTGGTGCTATCTTGTATTCTTCAGCTGATGGATGCGTGGCATTTTCCATGTGCAACTGATGTTAAAAATAACTTTCCAATAACAACCACACAGGCAGTGTTTAGGTCTTCTGGTTTGGTTTGGTCAGGGGTCAAAGAACAGTCATCATCCAGGGGCAGGAGAAGTCTAGTGCCGAGCGCGGTGTATTCCCAGCTAAGAGGCTCTGGGTTCTGTCCCTGAGCAAGATGCACAACCCCTATCTGCTCTTTAATGACGTAATTGTACCCACTGTAAGTAGCTTCGGCTGAAATGGTGGTTCCAGATGGGCTGTTCAAACCACGCTCTTATAGAATGGGGGGCCTTTGTGGGATATTATTATTCATTCATATATATTGATTTGTGGTTTCCAAACAATGTGCTTCTCAAGTGTTAAAGAAAAGTCTGTTTGACATTCACCGTTTCTCCTCCCGTTTCCTCTCCTCCTTTCTGCTTCTCCTCTCCAGCGGAGTCCTTCTCTGGGAAGGGGAAATATCTGAAGAGAATCCGGTACCACGGCAGAGGCATGTTTGGGATCATGGATAAAGTGTACTGCCACTACTTCGTCAAGCTGGTGGAGGGTCCTCCGCCCAAGGTGGAGGCCAGCACCAGTCTAGACCAGGCCAAGGAATACATCCAGAGCTTGAGGAATCGCACCATCATCCACAGCCTGTAGGCCCTCGACCGACATATAGGCTGCTGTTGTCTGACTTTTGTAAATAAATTAATTGTTCCCAAAGACGTGTGTGTGTGTGTGTGTGTGTGAAATAATTGGCTTTTAAAGAGTGAATCTGTTTATATCTAATACTGTTCTTAATAGGTTTTTGCTTCCTATTTTCTGAAGGCTACAGTCTCATAATCTCTTTGGTGTGTCTGTCACTAATTGGCCTTTATGGCCGTGATCTAGCTGTTCTCTCAACCTGTCTCTGCGTCCCCGCAAAGCCCCCCATCAGCTCACAACAGCACTGGGTGTGTTTTCAAGCTAAATGCCATCTGCTGGCCCCAATTTCGGCAGACAAGTGCCCTCAATTTCAGGTTAGAGGCCCGGACTGTCCCCGCTCCCCAGGCACAAAGTGCTGCATAGCTCCGGAAAGAGCAAGTCTTTCTCCCTTACTCTCTCCAATCTCGCACGCCCCTTTGCTCCTTATTCTCTGGCTCAATCTCTTCATCTATAGTTTATTTTTGCTTCTGATCTCTCTTTCTCTCTCGTTTCCTTTTCATCATTCCTATCCCTCTCCCTTTTTTTCCATCATCTCTTCACAGGAAAGCGAAAGCTGGTAACTCGTCTCTGTCCCTTTCGCTCTTTCTCCCTCCCTCTTTGCTAGTTTCCTGTCTCCCTTCATCCACCCCCCACCCCCCACTCTCCCTTTATAATCTCTCTCTATTTCATCTGTGAAGTGCAGGAAAGCAAAGCCCAGCAGATTCAGACCCCCACCCCTGTCAGACAAACAAAACGCACACAGAAAAGGTTTTTTTCCAAACATTTATGCAAGCTAACAAATGGCAGTGTGATTGCTGGAGGATGAACGCCAGCCTAGTTTCTGCAGAAGGGGCTTATTTTACCGCTCTGGGAAGGTGTTGACTTAAGCAATTTACCATCGTCCACAAACCTTTTTCCTCCCGTAGTTGTCTGGGGACAGACCGCAGACGCTCTTGCGTAATGCCTCCCCCAATTAGCCAACATTGTATAGATGAATGCCTCCACCCGCCCAGAAACACACACACACACACACACACAAGATTGGTGAAAAATGTTTGCCAAAGCCTCGTCATCTGTCAGAACCAATAACCCTGAAAGGCTCATATCACGGGCCCCATCTGGCCTATCAGCTCTGTACAAGGGGGGAGTGTGTTCAGATAAATCATGTGTGCGTTGTGTTAGCATTGATTAATATGCTGTGAGTGCATGCAGCTTGTTGTCGCTTGTAGTGCGTGTTGTGTTAAACCTCCCTTTTGGACATTTTAATTTTATTATTAATTATTTATAATAGTTTATATTTTATGTCATTGTAAGTCGCTTTGGATAAAAGCGTCTGCAAATTACCTAATTGTAATTGTATATTTTTTTGACATTTAACTAATGCTTAAACAGAAAAATAGAAATGTTTAGATTTTAATCTTGTTTATTTTAGTTTAATTAATATCTACTGGTGACACTTTTAATAAAATGGTCGCTGTGAGTATTTGTATAGTATAGTATTGTATGGTATTCTTGTAAGATGTTACAGGAAGTAAATAATGTGTCTTTTTCTCTCAAGCATGTGCTCATCACGCAGTGAGGCGAGACAATGCGCTGCAGGCCTCAGGCCTTTCCCCAGTAAAAGAGTAAACCCTGTCGATTTAGTCATGTATTATTTATAATGGCTGAGGTCTTGTGCACTCGCATACCTGCAACACAAATCACAACCTGCCCTTCACAAACACACACACAGCTGAGTGGAATGACAAGTCTTTTATTCGTCTTCAGTGTGGCTTGTCAACGTGAAGTCTTTGCTGAGCGTAAAAAAAAACACAAACAAATAGAAATTACATTTGGGGAGTTATTTGGGAAGGGCCTCGGGCTGTTTTTAATTTCCCCTTTTGTTTTTCCATGCCATGTTTCTTTCTCTTTTTTTCTCTTCTTCCTGCTCAGCGGAGCGACAGCCACAAAATGGTGTTGGCTCCCAAATGAGATCCGCGGCAGAAACACACCCTGGGCTGGACGGCACTTTGCCCTTGAGACGTCCTGCGACAACTATACATTCAGACGCTAAACACTTTAGCCCTCCAAGCTTGTCGTCTGTCTGACCTCAGCCTTCAATGAAGAAGTGTTCACTATACTTTCCTCTGAATAAACCATGGCTACAGACCAACCTGCATGTCCTTATCTGACATTCTAAGTGTTCTTGCAAGAAAAACGACTAAATTCAGCAATCCCGGTTGTAACATTTTATTTAGTGCAGGTTCCTGGAACAAATATGCTTTTGGGTATCATTTTCTCAATTGAATTTTGTCCAGCAGTTATCTCAAGCAAGATTTGGTGAGCTCAACTTGGCATCAGTATAAGGTTTTCTCGTAGATCATAGCTTGCAGTGGTTGGCTTTGGTGCCTTTAACAGCACTAATTCTACGTCTCTACATCTTCTCAAGAGACGTTTCTTGCTAATCTGTCCAATAGGTGTCACTAGCGCGCCAGGTCTGATTCCTACATGCATTTTTTTATACAGTACATAGGCCTGTAGTTCACGGGATGAATTGCTTTCACTGACATTTCTTTAGGCTTTTCAGGCGGATAATATCCCACATGAAATCTAAAAGCAAGAAGACTTCGAAGGACACAATATCCAATTTGAGCAAATCCTATTGGATATGGGTCGGCCGCGTCGGCCGCGTGTCTTTGAACTCATCAAGATTAATTTCTATGTTTCAATTCGTCACGCATGCTGACCCTGTCAGTCGAATCTGCAGCGTGTAAGGAAACTCAACTTTAAAGACCGATACCCTACCACACCGAGTGTGGTAGGGCTCCATATCAATCGGATATTTAACTGCAGTCATAAAGAGACGTCCATGGGCATTTCATTGACGTTTAGTGATTACCTAGCCCCGGTAATACCGTCGTGATTTTATAATATAGTAATATCCGCAAACAGTCTCACAAGCAACACCAAGTCACAAGTCTACTTTATAGAACATTTTTCCACCAGAAGTGTTAAAAAAACTGGTTTATGGTGCAACAAAGACAAACATTGTCAATGACAAACCCAATACAATAACACTGACATACCTGACGCAAAATATACAACACATTGTTGTCGTAGAGAGAGAGAGAAATCATATTTATTGAGTGTGCATTTTTATCTGTGTTATGTGTGTATGTGTGGTATCAGTGTGATATAACTTTGTGTGTGTGTGTGTGTGTCTGTTCTCCTCTGCATCTCCCATCATCATCTGCAGCCGCTGTAAATCAGAATCACTCCTTAAACGTCCAGCTTTCAGTCTCTCCACAAGCTAATTCTGTTCCTGGGTTTTATACAGCTCTATTTACAGCCCCATTAGCCCAGAGCTAGCACCTCCCTGCATGATGACTTAGGATCTAGTCACAGGAGCTCCCATTTCCACCTGCAGCCAGCGGGAAAGTCACCCAGCGCCTGGCCCCTGCAGGGTCCGGCCCGCTCAGGCCATTAAATGGACCATAAACACAGAAACAATCAAGGGAGGTCCAGACTTTCCCTGCTAGGTGTGTGCGTGTGTGTGATTTGTTGTTGTGGAGGGTACTGGTAAGTTACAGGAGAGATAATGAGTGTGTGTATGTGTGACATAATGTCACATGGGCAGTGTGTATTTATTGACCAGAGGGGTCAGCGTGGAAAACAGACCCCTCATCGTGGCTGGTGATTTCAACAAGCAGGTAATGCCACATTTCTATCAGCACATCAGCTCTCCTACTAGACCCTAGACCACTGCTACACACCAATGAAGGACTTTTACAAGGCCATATCACTCCCTTCGTAAGGCAAAGTGGACCATGCTGGCGTTCGGCTGAACGCATCACAGGCGGTGCTCTCCTAAAGCTCCAGGACATTTACTGGGTACGGTTGCAGAAGCAGGGCGAGGAGAATCGCCATACATTCATACATATATTGTATATATTGTGCATTCCTTGTATATTTTTCTGTTATTTTTTTTCAAAATTATAAATATAAGGAAATAAGGGAATAGCCTGGCCAAAATGTGAGGTTTTAAAATGCTGAAATGCTAATATAAAATGTGTAGTTCAATTAAATTAGTTACGCTGCCACTTCTTTTTTTGGATGCTGTTTGTATTATTTGTGCTGTTGTTCGGAAATATGATTTCTACTGTAACGCCAGTGAAACACAACTTGTGTGTGTGCGTGCGCGCACGTTTGTGTGGGTGCATGCATGTGTGTCCGCTTGAAAGTCCAAAACATTGTTCCACTATCCAACAGGCCACACTATCCCTAAATCCACTTAATCTGCCGAGTTTAAGTCTCTTCTGAGCCAAAACATTCTTTATTAACAACGAACAGTGCACCTCTATCCAGTTAATGAAATATTGATTTGGAAATTGTATTTTAGGGCCATGAAAGCTTTTAAAGTGCTTAGTGGCTTTGCACACAGCCAACTTCATCTATTATAATTAATTGCAAATAATATATAATATTCTTAAACCGAAATATTTTTTCCACAGGCATGAATTTCAGGGGGTACTGGCAAGGGGATTTGCTCTTCACGAGAGCAAATGACGAGAACAGAGCCTAAAACATGTTTTATTAATGAACGACGTAGGCATCAAACTGAGTTTTATAATAACAATGACAGTGGGATGTTACTGACTAAATGATGTGTTTGTTGCTGTTCCATTTGAGTTTAAAAGAAAAGTGAAATACATATGTAGTTCATCGAAATTTCTCTCTAAGTGAGATCTGTGTTCCACCCATCTGCATTTAACAACCTCATAAACCGTAACTTCAAATGTCTATTGATTCTTATTTCAGAGCTTCTTGTACTGTGCAAACATATGCTACTATAAATAAAATATTTGAGGAAAGATAAGACATTTGTGAATTTATTTATTTGTAATTTTGGGCTGTGGGTGGTCTTACTTTTTAAATTGTGTGAATCAAACATACCACACACCAGCCAAGGATTTCATTGATAACTGTATTCAAAATGACTATTAGTACAGCTAAATGCCAGATTAACTGAAGATAAATTCATAAACGTTCACAGCTGCCAGTAAATACATTGGAAACTACACTAACTTACTGTAAGGGGGATACAGAACCCAACGGTTGCTATGGTACTGATGCAGGACAGACAAGGTGTTAGCAGTGTAAAGTTATAATTGCTCATTACAGACATAACTTCCATTTCATGTTCAGGCTGTACAGCAATGCCGGACTAATCAGCACCACTCTGACCACACTGGGTAGAGCAGTGATGCCCTGTTCTCTTAACACCTTCACCCTGTTCTGTGTCAATAGACGCCATTTCAACCCCCGCTACCCATGTAGGGCCTAGTCTTCCTAACTGAGCATCTGGACCACAACCAATCCACCACCTAGCCCAAAGCCCTATAGCGTGAGCTTCTGGTTATGTTTTAAAATGGGGAAGCAAACTTGTAAAGATACATAATTGGCTGTTGGTCCTACAACAGAAAAAGAAATTGTAATTTAAAAAGATGTCCTACAGTTCTACACCACCTAACCTTCTGGAGTAAGCCCAGAAACAGCCAACTTCACTAGTCTAGATTAGTTAGATTGAGGGTGCTAAGAAAACCAAGAATGCATCAAGAACAGTATATAATTGGGTGACAAAACGTTAATAGGCTACATATTAGCAGTTTGAACTAAACTGAAGCTCCCTGCGCTCTCTGGAGAAAATATTTGCCTACACCAAATGCCATAAGAAATATATAGGCTTAGGCTATGTGTCTGTAAAAATACATAACTCTAGAAACAGATAAAAGAAGATAAAAGGCGTCATATGTGGACAGTCTTCTTGTCAATTTGATGTATTCGACATCAATATAATCCATAAAGATAAACTCTATTTGCATACAAAGTTTGCATTTTGTTGCCTCAACTCACTAATGTTACCAGCCCCCGTTCGCTGTGCTAGCGAGAGAAGACCGATGGAGAGGCAAACCATTTCAGAAATTTAGATTTCTCACTAAAATGAGTGTTGGGTTGGTGGATCAGATACACGCCGGATTAACACTGTTAATTCGCCGTCTATTATGTGTGTGTGTGTGATGGTGTTTAAGGAATTTTTTCGTCCGTTACTAAAGTAACTACAGACTCACTTCTGTGTGGATTCACGCATGCTGTGGCAAACTATCAGCGACGGGTTTGACTGAACCAACTCAAAGGGTGGTCCAGAAATTTGTGATTATTTATTACTTGTTTTTGTAAATTGCTGAAAATAGTTCCGTTGATCATTGATATAGGCTGCTTAAATATAATCACCTGATTGCGGGAACTGTATGATGAAAAGTTTATGTTTTAAAAAGACAAAAATTGGGGTAGCAAAACCATAACATTGCTGCCGCTAATTCAATAATGGGGGGGCATTTTCTCCACTGGCTCCATTGCTCAGGCGCCTATGATGGTCTCAAGGTCCCCGCCACATGATGAAACGACTACAGACGCTGATCTCCCCCCTAATTTAATGATAACTATCACCTGTTCTCCGAGCCTAACCCCGCACGCCGTATGCTTTGTGAGTAATTGGACTGTAGCGTTTGCTTGATTAATATGATTGCTACATTTTTCACTGTCCTCTCTATGGTGATTGCTGTGGTGCACCCGGTGCTTGCGATCATTAATTACATTCCTAATTGATTTGGAAATGTTGCGCAGGTTTGTTGGTTTTTTTTGTGGGGGGGGGGAGGTTGTGGTTTGTTTGCGAGAGAGCAAACTATATCATCGTCGTGGCTCCATCCTAAGAAGATAAATGAGGCTCATCTCAGCAGATCGCGGAGGAGATTTCAGGATGGGGAGCTGCTGTTTCTGCTGAGCTGGGCCGATGGAGGAGTGGCCGGTGTCGGGGAATGAGATGGTCGCTGCCAAGAAACCAGCACTGCTTTCAGGTCACTTGAAGTATTCTGTCTGAACAGAATGCCTTGTTTCTTTAGTGGCATTCACTATAGAGAGCCGGAAACTAGATTGTTACTAAAACCAGAACTAGATTGTTACTCTCCAGAAGAAAAGACAGCTGCATACAAAATGTCTACAAAATGTAGTGGTTGCTAATAACACAATTTTGATAGCACAGGAATGTAGCTGTAATCAACAGTATGTCATGGAGTTTATTCCTTTCGTCTAGACAGTTATGGCAAGTTTAAAAAACCTGAAAAGACATCATTGTTTAGCCAATTTTATCATTTTAAGTGAGAACACCATTTCCCACAAGTCCACTGGCACCGTCCTAATCCAGCATTGTAACTCCTTTAGGTGTGATGGAAAACCAAAAAAACCTTTTTATACGTTAAAGAGAACAACCACTAACTGAGGCTTTTGCAATTAAGGAGTTAGCGTGAATGCCACTTCTAACCATAGCACCGTAAGACTGCTGTGGTAAATGTTGTGACAGCAATGCAGGCAGTCTATTCACAGCTGGCACCAATCAGCTAACAAAGATACATTTGATTGTATATGCACTTGGCAAGATAATTGGAAATCAGCAGAAAGCAACCTCACAATTTTCATTCTTTATCGTCAATGGTCACAGTTAGTTCATTTAGTAGATGCTTTCATCCAAAGTGACAGTTACAGTATTAAGGAGCAGGTAGGGGTTAGACATCTTTCTCAAGAATGCTTACAGGTAGGCCAGGCTGGTTGGGTATTAAACCAAAATCCTTTTGGTTGTGAGTCTCCCACTAGCCTATCACTGTCACTGCTAATGTTGGCTAAATAAAAGCAAAACAGAAAGACTTGGACTATCATACATGCACACAGTCTATAGATAAATAGATTAATATATAGACACTTGAAATCAAGGAAATATACCTCGAAGGAACAGATCTTACTCTTCAGCTCTCCATTTTTATTGCATTAATTCAAGAGGGAATAAAACATAATTTCTAACAAGCTGCCTCACATGATGAGTACTTTGTAATTGAAACTGTCTCTGGTAGACAAAGAAGCTCCAATCATCTTTGCTTTTACAATTATTTCTACAAAGAGCCTGCAGTCAGTGATGGCTGTTAATATGATCAAATAGCCTACTGTTTTTCCCCTTCATTTTCCATGAAGCTGGAGCCCGGGTCACATTGATGAAATGCCAACGGACACGTTTCACTTTATCTCCTGCTCTGAATGGTAATGGCCGGCTATAGCGGCTGGGGCTGCCAGTGCTTTTGATTGGTTGATTCTTTCTAGCTTGGCGGGCTGAAGCGCAACATGTGGCAACACTGACTTTTTTTGTCATGTTTTCTCTCTTAGTACAGAGAGGATGTTGTTTTTCAGACACAGCAGCATGGTGAATGTGTTGTTTGAAACCGTACTCTTCACGACACGGTGTATGAAACATGAACAAAACACAACAACGTTGCTGACACCTTTGTCTTAATGTTTGTTTACAGTGGCAATGTTCAGACAGTGATAGACTGTAAAAATAAATTTGTCACCTTAAGCTGGTTCAAGCAGTAGTCAACTTTAGCTGGTATCATAACACTATTGTTTTGAACAGCGTAGCTCAAAACCGATACCTGTGCAGAATTAGCATTTTTTTTCTCCATGAAGAGGTAACCTTACTACTTATAGCCGAACCCAAAACAGAATTTTTTTTTATGAATGCAAGTCTAAGAAACATAATATGATGAGACACACGCACATGTAAGCCTACTGTTCATTCTCTATTGGTGTGTGTGTGTACTTCGCTCTGCCCCCTCTTGTTTCGCTGAAATTAAATGCTATATTCATTCAATTTACTCATATATCTGAACCACTGACTTTCCAGACTTGGAAACGGTGTAGAGAGCAGTCTGACAAGCAGCAGCTTGACATTATGTGAGTGGTATGTCACAAACCAGCGTGTTCAGCTCTATTTTCAGTGTCACTGGATGGAGGCTGTAGGCTATGTGGGGAAAAGCCCCGGCTGGGATCGATGGCCGACTCACTCCCTACAGTGTAAATTGGACAGCTGAGGATTGATTCATCTCAAAATGGGGAATCGAGGTGAGCACAGCGGTGCTACAGCAACGGAAAGCAGTCATCTTATGCACACGCGCCCACACGTACACTGCAACACTTTGCTTTGCTTTAATCTTGTAATGTGTTCCGTCCCAGACATGTGGACCCTCCTTATAGTCAGATCCTGATAATGCGTCCCTGGTACACTAACATTTGACCCTGTGGGTGCAGGCTTGTGTGTGTGTGTGGTCATAATGGTCATTTATCTGGTCTTGGCCCAGAATGTTGACTGACATTTTTTCCTATTGGAGAAAAGCTATGGAATTTATGTTCACTCACAACCTGGAAAAATCCCCCTTATTGGCCTACCAACATATAATAAATAGGCGAAATTAGAAGGAAAATCACTACCATCACCAAGTATGTATGCATATGTACAAGGAATTTAAAACATGGTATTCCCATGCATAATATATGAGTAATACAGCTTTAAACCACAGCCCAACCCCTAAAATAAATAATAGTAACAGTGCCAGTTTGATCCAGATCCTAATCTTGACATTTTAGACCAATATGTTGTATCATACAAACATGTGGTGCAAAATCCATCTCGTTACCTCGGCCACTGATCTTTCTACTTCATAGCACTAATCCCACTAACAATCCTTATTCTATCCTGCTTTCCTCCCTTTAAAAAAAAAAAGTAATGTCATATTGTGCAAATGCATAGATGTAGTAACCTTGTTACATGATGCTGTTAACAAATGTATTAATTGTAAGTCGCTTTGGGAAAATTTTAAAAAATTTAATGTAAATGCATTTGGCAAAACAGCGGTTTATTAGTCAAGCATATGTTATGGCAGTGGAATTTTGAAATGAGCTGATGGTAAAAGGCTGAAGGTTCACTTATAAAGGCTGAGGCTGAGACCACTATTGAGATTACTAATCTGGAAATTCTTTCAAGTTAAAGTTCTTTCTGCACCTCTTCAGCTACACTGACTAATCATACAATCATTTTAATTTTGTTATGTAAAACAACAAAGATGAAAAGCAGTAAGAAGGATTTATTTTATTTTTTTTGCTAGAATACAAAGACGGATTTTGTTTTGATGTTTATTGAAAAGGTAAAATGCTGTGTAGAAGCTTTATATAGTTCTGATCCGGTGACAAACAAGAGAAATAATCAAATCTAGAAGCACTTTTTGCTGTTGCAGCTGTGTGATTTTCTGCCTTCCTGTTGCCAGAGTGGTGAAATAGCTGCTGCTTTTGTTCTCAAAAATCTATGGGTGCCATTAACTTCTTTTGAGCCAAGAAGAGCTGTGTAATATCGAGTAAAGTCATTATGTAGCGTGTTTGCTGGTGCATACAAGCTGTTTAGGTTTTTGTGGATCTGCCATACGCAGATAGCTTACTAAGGATGACAGTAGATGTTCTTTAAACTGCACCTTGTAAATCTATCTGCATTTTTTTCAACTGATTACAACCACCAGCTTGGTCGGGTGATCAGATCGGACTTCACCGGCAGCTAGCTCGATGTAACAAAGCAACAGATAGCACAACAGTGACGAGAATGATAGCGGCAGCGAGCCCCTGAGCTGTGAAACTGCTCAGCCTATTGATTTCTCTGGGTTTTGTCGGCCTCGCTGCAAAGCTGCCCGTGTCACAGATAGGCAAAACAGCCTGTGCCGTACTGCAGTCGACTCTCGGTAGAGACAGGATGCTGTCACAAGCTCTTTAGGAAGCAGGCAACAGGCAGGCCTCTAATCAGCCTCAGGGTCTCTGTAGTGAAGCGGCGGCGTCAGACGAGCCCAGACAGACAAGACAATCACAGAGCGTGCCCGTCAAACGCATGGTGGCCTTGACACTGCAGGCTTTCACTTGTTCTCGCTCTCAAAATCCCTCCTGTTGATAGCGATGCATAGGCCATGGTTGGGTGGCTGCTAATTAAAAGCAGACAAACTCTCTAGGAGGCTATCTATCTATCTATTTATCCGCTAAAAGATGTAATTGTATCCATCTATAAATGAATGAAAGCATGAATGAGTCAGTCTGTATGTATCTGCAACTACAATGCATCTACAAGTCCTTGATGCTAACAAACACGGAGGCCGCCCATAGTCTACAATTTAGATTCCGTTCTACTTTTATAAGGTTAAATATGACCTAGTTTTTAAAAATGTGTTCCTCTTCGTTTACCAGCCTGGCCTCCACGGTGTAGTCTGCTCTTCTCCGCCCGTCTGCCTAACCTTATATTTGAAAGCAGCATTTCAACATACAATTAATGCATTGTTGTTGCGCGTACCCTTGGAGAACAATGGTACCCTGGTCGATGCAGAAATACTGTCCCAGCTAATGGGGCTTCAGAGCGAACAGTCAAACTTTAGAGTGCTGCAAAATCAAAGATCTGGGCTGCAATTAGGACACAGAGAGACCTAGAGACCCTTGATTGCCTGCCACGGGCATCCTCTAAATACAGTTAAAAGACGTTTTACTTTATGTTCTATGTACTCCTGCTGCTCATCTGCCTACACATAAAAGGAATTGTTTGCCGAGATGGACAATTGTGTTTAAAGTGTTAATTAGCTGATTTCAATTATTAATTTCCCTCTAACTAGCTAAAGTTGTAGTCATTACAACCAGTCACTTTAGAGCACACTGGTGCAAATACATGGATGATATTTCTTTTTTTTCCCTGGCAATATTGAGCTACTTATGATGGCATTATGTGAACATTATTAAGAGGAACCAAGTGGAGACAAATTAATGTATTGTCTTGAGGCTGACTGAGCCAGGTCAGAAGATGGCAACTTGGTTTTCTAGCTTCTAGCCCAGGTGTCTTAGGTTGGCACCAACAATACACACAAGTAGTCATGTTGTTTTATGACCTTTACTTTCACTGTAATTTAATTGGAAGTTTAGGCGTAGTTTTGTCCATGGTGGCGAGATAGACACCACTGTCTGTTACCATAGTGACTACCATAGTGACTATTTCCTTGGTACATAAACACGTGTATTTCCCACTGTGCTATCCTGTACAAAGGCACTCGTATTAGCAAAATAATCTGTGATGCCATCTTTACTTGACCTATTCAAATACTAATTGCTAGCTATTCAAAATTGCTAGCTCTTAAAAGTTAATACAATAAAACAAAAGGTATCCTATGCATATTTAAGCACCAATGGCACTGAAACAATGTTCCCTTTTTATATTTTAAGTTTCCAAAGTCAGTACTTTTCAAGCAAGGTTAAGTATAGTCTCTTGTTCAGTTGTGTTGTGAGGCTGATTATCAGTCTGGGGTTGTGTTTCTCTACATCTGCTGAAACACAGAGATAAAAGTTTAATTAGCAATAGGTTGGCTTCATCAGACAGCTGGTTGATGTCTCACTCCACCTTATAGCCGTTGTTCAAACAAAACACTAAAGGCTATATGAATTCAAGTATTTGTTTTTCTGTCTTATCTTTTGTTTAGATTTTTATTTCCATTTGTTTCGACTTCTAAAATGATTTTCTTGGATTTGTTGCTGACAAACACTTTGATGTTTATTTTATATGTAAGTTTTTATGCAAATAGTTTCGTGTGTGTGTGTGTGTGTGTATATATAGTTTCTACTGTATATATGTAACAACCTTAATACTTTCAATTCAAAACCGTTTGTCTGAAGGTAACGGAACCTTTGTCCAATCAGCGTCCAGTCGTCCAATAGTCGGCTAGCATCTCTGTTTTAAAATCACCGTCATACGTTTGTTGTTCAATTAGCTGAAGGTGGTTCAATCACATGCTGATAAATGATTGAAAGGAGAGCTTGCAATTTAGAGCGAATAGTAGAGTTTGTAAAATCAGGACTGACTTACCAGGCTAATAAAATCATATTTCAAACAAAAAGAGACCTGATTAGATGCTAATTTTAAATGTCACCTTTATCCCTATTCCCTTTGGAATACCAATTTACATTTCTTCTGGTCCCAGTGGTGTTCCAGCCTGTTGTTTAATACCTCTGAGGAAACACTGATGTGGTTGGCTGAGATTGCGTCAGGAAGGCTGTTAGTTGAGTTCCTGATACTCCAGATGGAGTATCAGCCAGCGCTTTGACTGAAAAGTTGATAAATTAGAGGAGGGTTACAGGAGCAGCTTCCACCTTTCACTGCAAGCATGCCTTTAATACTCCATCATGTCTCTTCATGACACACTCATGCGTTGCTTCTCTCTCTTTCTGTTCATCGTCTGGGTACCTCTGCCTTTCTCTGTCTTCATTTCTCTTACACTCTTCCCCTGCGCAAAGAGTTCATGTGTTCACGGGTATCACTCATTTTGCTCAGATATTATGCATGTATACACTACATATGGAAATACACTGCCCCAAACCAGGAGGGTTTCAATACTTTTAATGAATAATTCAACTTTCTTTTGGTGTCTACAACATCTCCTGGATGTTGGAGTCTGTGTGCAATTACAGTTTTGACATTATTTAAAGAGCCTCTCCTCAATTTGAGTCTGTATCCACCCTTGTTGAAACCAGCATTATAAAAACCTTGCTGTTTTGGTTTGAAACTCCCGCGACCGAAGGCTGAGTGGCTTGAATTCCTCTCTACTTCTCCCCAACAGTTCCCATAAGCTCACACTGCTCTCTACCCCTCCCCTTAAATCCACCCAAGCTTTTATGGACAGTTGTGTTTTAGGCATGGAAGGGAAGTTCATTGAAGGACATTAAAAACTACAATACCCAGCTACAACATTGTTTTATACACTGGCAGGGGAATAATCTTTAACGTTTCCCAAACCCACACACATGCACATACACCCACCCACAGCAACACCCCTCATACTCCCTCTTCACCCCCTCTCCCACACCTCTCTGAGCTAACAGAGGCTCCCTATGGCTCTCCATTAAATTAAGCAATTCGGCTGATTGCAATTACACGCTGTCAAGGGCTTTTATATCAGTTTTTATTGAATAACCATTGTAATTCAATACCCACTCAACACATTTCTTTTCTACAGTATAAAATGTGGCAGGAGTCAGTATCTCCTTTACTCAACCTCTTGTTTTGTTTTTCATCACCTTTCTTTCTTCACTCCTCTGACTGTCGTTTTTATTCTGCGGTGTCATCATCATCAAGACATTATGACCTATGATCCCCCAAAACAAGTTACCGGCTTGCATTCACATCCACGTACGCAAGCCCACATTGTAAAAAATAAAAATGGAAAAAATACAATAATGACTCCCCCTCTCATTGTCAAGAGAGTAAAAAAAATGAATTTGTATTTCATTGATACAGTAGGTCGGCAGATTGTTAACTAGCCAACTATCCTTCCCTGTTGTCCAGCAGTGTGAATATATCTGTCCGCCATGATATTATCAGAAATTCAGTGCTTCCTTCAGGGTTTGTCCATTGTCCAAATGTGCCTAATAAATAATTGTCTGTGCTCTAGCTAGACTAACAGCATAACAGTGTATGTAATCTACATTAATGCACTACCTGATAGTACCTTGCAAAGTGGAAATGCAAAATACAGCCTACTGTTATGCAGAATTACCCGTACTTACAAACATAATTTTAAGAAATAATTGTCTGTGTTCTAATTGGTCTTCACACCAACATACAGGGACAAGATTGAAAGAGTGAAAGCACAGGCAACAGAATAGACATCAAAATACTGTAGATACTATTCGTGACTATTAATTCATGCACTACTGTAAGTATAGTTTGTTACAGTCATTGCAAAAGGAAACACATATGGACATTAAAATAAATGTAATTGAATTTTCTTATAAGAGATTGATCTACTACTGTATATTGTGTGTTTTATCTTCCTCCAGCATCTAAACCACAGGCAGTATGCCAGCTAAGTGCCAGTGCTGGCACTGACACTGGCACTTTGACGGTCACAGTAACCTGAGGGTGGACTTCCGTCTCTCCAGGGCATCCTTCAATGCCCTGATGGCCGTCCTCGACACAGAGTCCTGCCCAACATCTGTCTAAGCAATGGGGGCCTGTTGGAGCCAGAAGTTGTTGATGTGGAGGGAGCAGCAGCACCGGCAACCAGCACCTCCAGGCGCCATCTGTGGAGCAGAGGACAGACACAAGAAGGCAATGCAATGTTATGCACCAGACCACTCATTAAATAAATATTTTTGCTTTATTGAAACATTAATGTGTGTGTGAACATTTATTTGGATAGACTAAAAAATAAGTAAAAATAACTCCTCTCTACAGCCTCATGGTGTCTCCTCTCCTCCCTCTCAGCTGCCTCTCTGGTGTCCTCTCTCCTTATCTCACAGGGACAGTTTTACATTTACATTTACAGCATTTAGCAGACGCTTTTATCCAAAGCAAATTACAATCAGTACATTTGTCAACAGTTGAACCGGTTAACCACCAGTTATTGCAAGCTAACGCTATTCTCCTAGAATAATGACAGCATGATATCATCATGGTTACTTAGCTTATGTATTTTTCAGTACACATTACTCAATATACAGTATTCCTATTAAAATATCATTCAAATCCCAAAAGTAATGAATTGCTAGCAACCTAAATACTGTCAAAGTGCTGATCAAACAGAGCAGAAAAGAGAAGGTTTTTATTTTATTTTGTGCTATGAGGTAGAGAGATGCGAAGACATCCAAGCACTGATGTCAGCGAGACATTCAGGAATGACAGTTGTGTGTCATCGGCATAGCAGTGGTATAAGAATCTGTGTGAAGAGATTACAGGGCAAAGAGATCTAGTGTACAGTGAGAAGAGTAAGGGTTCCAACACAGATCCTTGTGGGACCCCAGTGTTGAATGGGCGGGGTTTGGACAGGTGTCCATTCCAGAGGACTAGATAGGAGCGATCTGTCAGATAGGACTCCGGTAGAGCGCAGAGTTGGCAATGCCCAGCTCAGCAAGGTTCCATAGAAGGACCTGCTGGTTTAACATTTCGAATGCTGCAGACAAGTCCAAGAGGAGGAGGACAGAGGAGAGGAAGGAGGCTTTAGCAGTGTGCAGGGCTTCTGTCACCATGAGAAGAGCGGTTTTAGTGGAGCGGGCTGCCTTGAAACCAGACTGGTGAGTGTCCAGGAGGTTGAAGGTAGAGAGAAAGTTGGTTGGAGACAGCACGTTCAAGGACAGAGGGTATGACGTGTGAAATAATGAAAAGACAGTAAACCAACCTTATTTCTGTTTGAGGTTCTCCCATTTGAAAAATAAAAGTCGCCCTCTCCTCCAGGCCTCGACCAGCAATGTACGTTCTGGTTAAAATACAATTTGATCACAACAATGCAATGGCACTCCATGCATCAGTTTATAGAAACCAGTATGTAGCAAAACATGAAAGGTTTCATATAATAGTGTACAGCAATAGCTAGATATAATATGCACCGCCGCCATTACAAAATATAAAAATGGTGCGGGCCCCCCTCCTTCTGCTACGTAGCCAAGATGACGACCATTGAGGGCGAGAAGTGACCATCGTATCACACTCAACTTTTTGACAGTTATGAGTACATCATCCGGGTACTAACAGTGCACTGCATGTTGGCATACTTCAGTGTGAACACACTTATGCACTCAAAATAGGTAGTGTAAGTACGGAAGTGCACATATTGAGACACAGCATTGGTTAGTAGGATAGATTACACACGTTGTCATGGCAGCCTCAAGTTTACAACACTGACTTGCCTGTCCACCATCCGATCAGTGTTTCTTCTCTTCCAGCAAGGAGAGAAAGAAAGACAAAATGAAAGATAAATATCAAGAGAACATCTTAAAACTGCAAGTGCATGTGTGTTTGTGTGTGTGTGTGTGTGTGTGTGTGCTCCGCCATGAACATGTCCTTGATTTGAACTTTGTAGTCGCCTCATAAATCAACCTCCTATCGTTTGCGTATGTGTGTGCGTGTGTGTGTGAGACTAGCCAGCAGGGTATTAACTGGAGACTGATTCATTTGTTTCTAATTCACCACCCAGAAGGTGTAGGATGTCAGTGGAAGCTCTTTTACGAGTCTCTTTTCTTTTAAGTGTCGTTGATTCTGACCGAGAATATTAAATCTGCAATATGTCAATAATCGGCAATTCTTTTGTTGATAAATTAATATTTTATTTAACTGTATACTGACAGGAGGTAATACAATATAGGCTGACACTTTGTTCAGAGATTGTCTCTACAGCAGGGGTTCCCAACCTTTTTCATCGCATGGACCACCTAATTAATATCAAAAACTTTCACGGACCACCACTAGGCATGAATCTTTTCCAAACCACATATTTAATTAAAACAGCCTATTACATCAATCGCGGGGGTTAACCGCAACAAGCAAAGTGAACAACTGACAGTGCATAGGCTCTAAAATGCATGACAGAAAAAAGTTATTAATGAAACCAGTGCTTTAACTGTGCAGGAGACAGAGATTCATTAAACGCTTCTGTGTCACGTTATTAAAGCTCTGCAAAAACTCGTAGGTGATCGCAAACCTTGTTATAAAGTTCTGGTATAGCCGTGTCTGAAATTTAGTGTTGGGACTCGGGAGGGTAGGACATATACTCCATAAGCCGCCAAAATTTGCTGGTCATCCAAAGAAATATATTAACTTATTTTCCTTATTTTTCTCACCTTATCTCTGTCTCGACTAAATGTCTCTCGTCTTTTCAAAGCACTCACCAGTAGAAGCTGGCAGAATAGTCTAGTGGTCTAGGCCTTGGACTCCCAGCCAGAAAGTCATGGGTTCAAGCCCCAGAGTTGGCCTACCTGTAAGTAACCTTGAGCAAGATGCCTAACCCTTATCTGCTCCATGTAATTGTAAGTCACTTTGGATAAAAGCATCTGCTAATTGTAAAAGCTGAGTTGGTGCTGTTTGCTTTGCAGGTAGCTTTTGGGCTGCTTTGAGTTTCCAATTTAAAGAATTTCCACACGGCTATCATCTCGATAGTTTGTGCTATGCGTTTTGCCGTATGTAGTATGTCCTAGTATTGTGTTGCTCGTGAACGTTTCGTTCTTTAGGAACTAATCTTTTATATGACCCGGAGTAATGAGTTGTCTCAGTGAGTGATTAGTTCATGATTAGTTCACGACTCATAACTATCGGTCTTAGGGTTTGTGTCTTTCTTTCATTTGTCATGTGACAGTGGTGCGTCTCTGCACCTCCTTGGTTTTCACATGGTTTGAATTGGTTGTGGCTTTATAGAATGATGATAGCAAATGACCAAGAAGTGAATTAGTGTAGGCTATTTTATTTTGTCAACTGAAGCCAACCATGTAGCCTTTATTGTTTGAGAAGTCTTTGGCAACACGGAGGCTCTTTCCCTCTTTTTTACATCGCCCACAAGAGAGCAACAGCGCCGCACAAACTAACTAAGTATTAAAATGAACGAAATAAACGAAATTACTCGAAAAAAGATGAGTTCATTTTACTGACCGAGATTCAAAGATCTGAGTCTTTATTATTCGAACTTCCCACCACTAGTATGGCCGTTATTCTTTCTGGCAGACTAGGCACGTCTAGTGGATTTCTGCCTCTATGTGGGCTCTACCGGTCAGCATGGTATAGTCAAAATCCATACTGTTGGGAAAATCATACCAGTGTACTTTCTATAACGTTAATACCGTCCACCCCTATATTTTATAAATGAAATAACGCGGACCACAGGTTGAAAATTGCTGCTCTGCCCCGTTTAGATCCATTTTTGCTTTATTTATCTCAGAACACTCGGGCCAGAAAATTCCTACCCGAAATTCCGACGTGTAATTCTAACTTCCATTGGTCGTTACTTCAAGTAGGAGGTTAGATTTTTCCAATACCGACTTCAGTGAAATGTAGGCTTTTGTGTTATTTTTTCTCATCCTAAAGTCAAGTGTGTACAGTATGTTTGTGTGTGTGTATGTGTGTGTGTGAGACCCGGCTGTTGTATTTCTGATCAGGCATTGTAGAGAGAGAGAGAGAGAGAGAGAGAGAGAGAGAGAGAGAGAGAGAGAGAGAGAGAGAGCAAGCAGTGTATGACATGACAAAGGGCACAGCATTATTCATTTGACTGACAGCCAGGTGTGTGTGTGCGTGTGCCTACTTGTGTGGACATGACCACCAGAGGGGGTTGTGACACTGATGCTGTTTTTGTCTGCTTCCAAGAATAAACATACACAAACACACACAGAAGCTCCCACCAGAAACAGGATTCGTCCTCCCTCTTTTCATCCTTCACCCTAACCCAGGTCCACACACACGCGCACACACAGAGCTCTAAACAGGATTATAATTCCTAATGGTCCTTGTGTAGCTTCTCTGCCTGTGTTGTGTGACCTTGCCTCTTCACTTTGTCTCCAGTGTAATTCGTCGGTTTAATGCCAGAACAATATTTACGAAATGATCCACTAGGGGTCGCTATTGTTCATTTGCATTTACATGAGTGAGAATGCAGACTACACAAAAACCTTGAAGAAACTCACTAAATTCAATTCTGCTGCGGTAATTCCCCCCTTTGCTACACATTCAAAAGTTTGAGCACAATATGAATATTCCATAGGTTTAGAAACAATATGGTACATTTTGATATTAACAATTTGTGTGTTGCTGTTTATGTCTGTGTGAGTTTAATGTGCCTGTATGTGTCAACATGCCTTTGTAGCAACATAAACGCTCTTTGAATGTCCGTGTATATGTTTGTCACATAGAACTATACGGGTGTTAGCAGTTAAATACAATTATGTGTGTTTAGTCAAACAAAAGTCGGTGTTAGTGTTTCTGTGTAGGTTTATGTGCATGCACACACATACACACACAGAGACGCATATACACACACCGGCGTGCACCTGTGGATGCATACATTGCACAAATGCGAGTGTGTGTACCTGCATTTCATCTGGCTGTTGTTGTGCACAGCTGCATGCTGGGATGTGAGCGCATTCAGCTTTCTGAATACCAATAAGAATGTGTTGTGACTGGCGCCCCACTTTCATCTGGCGGCTGCTCGTGTGTCGGCATTTCGCGAGTATCCTCGCTGGCATTTACACACCGTTATCCTTCACTGCCAAAGGCACCAGAAGGGGGGATCGATGGAAGATGATTCATTATGACAACAACTACCTGTGTTTCCCATAGACTAAATTTGTATGCCCCCCCTGTCTTGTTGACAAGTTGACTGGTTTGTTGTATGTATATCTTTATTGGTTGTTAACTGGTTGACTGACTGGTGGTTTATTGGCTTGGTGGAATGTAGGTTACAGCTGGTGGAACTTTAAAATGAGCATAGCATCTCGGGATTTCGGGATGATTTCGCACCATGTCGCATGACGTTTTGGGGTTTTGGGCGCAGTTTCGCCAAATATCCGCCAGGTGACGTTTAGCACATCGGAGGAGAAGGTTGCATCCGTGCACTGCTTGGTCAAAATTAAAAATGTCAGACCAAGTTGGCAGACGGTGAAGCGAGAGCTGCCGGCTGTAAATACGAATTTGGTTCAACAAGTTGGTTCAATTTGCTAACCGGTTTTCCAATGGCTAGAGAGCAACGTCATTACGTCACTGTTTACATCTTCGTTTTGCCAATAACACTAGTGCCATTTATACAGTCTATGGTGCCAACATCAAGCACAACAACAGCAGGCTACATCGCATCTACAAGTGTTGCTCCTCGCTTTCCGAGCTGACATTGGCATCCAAACATGACTGGCCCAACGTATTTGTGCTGCCCGTCGCGATTTCTATGCACGGTGATTCTGTTCACCAAAGGTAATGACCTAACACGTTTCGATTCTTACTAACACTGAACCAACCCTCATATTGTTAGTCTTATTTTGAACTATAGTGCGGCCTGCATTCCCCCCCCCCCCAATGCCTTTCTGTGTTTTTATCTGGATTAGATTACAAGATTAGAACGTGCTTGTATTTTGAATGATTAAATGCACATCGGGGTTGTAATACAGTACAGATGTTACTGCTGCCAGAATTAACAGGTTCACTAGCAGTCTGTACCTCTCCAAGTAGACTAGCACACTGTAACGTTACACCTTCTGAGGATGTATTGATGACGGGCATGCTAAGCACTTGTCCCCTATAATCTGAAGTATGAGACCCCGTACCCTCTAAGAGTGACCTATCCTGCACCCCTGCATGCTTTACAGTAGCCTGTCATGCCTGGCTTAAGCATCTATCTTTATTGCCAGAAAGTAGCTTGCCAAAGTATGCAGAGAAGGGGAGCATCCTGCACATGTGGCTTACCGGTCCCGCTCTCCAGTGGGCAGGACAGCACTACTGGAGCCAGCCGGACCGGCCACGCTCCTATCGGCGGTGGGTAGGGCAGCTCCGGGCCTCGTTCAGGCCATACCGGTACGTGGGGGACCCCGGGGAGCTTTCGCAGCAGCTCATCAATACTCCCAAAGCTCGACAGGCGTCGAGCTCCTCGACGGACCTCCTCGACACTCGGACCTCCTCGACACTCCGTAGCCGCTCTACTGGGGGACGTGCCAAGCCCCCAGGAGGCGCCGCACGGGCGAGCGCGGGGGATGGGACACACCGAGCTGTAGCCATTGTTAAGTTCATCTTTTGATCGGTAGTGCCAGATCCTGAAGGTGTAGCCCAGTAACCAGGTATAGGTTTCTGTCAGGTTATGGCCAAAAATTACAGGTCCCCACAAAGGCAGCATGATCAACCATAGCCATGATTATGTATCAAGGTATAGAACCTGAAAACAGATTATTGATGCTCCTTTCGAGTCCTGTGGTATGGAATATGTCTTTATATTGATTTGTGATAACGGATAAAGAGTATTTCCATCAGGGGTAAAAGGCGCTACAATTAATACTCGAGCGTGCGCTCTGATTTAAGAGAGCACTTGGAAATCACCACCAGGTAACGCGTCAATAAACCCTGCAGTGTCTTTAATAAAAAGCCCCGCACTGAATTGGCTATCGAGGGTCTGCGGTGTGTAGTTAAACAGGGTCTCTATAACGCTCGGTAGTGTGTCGGAGTGTGTAGCTAACCCGGTACCGTCCTCATTGGTTATTTTAAACCGTAGATTGTAGAATTCAGGTTAAAATATTCTATAGGCCCTGCATCGGTAAGAGCTGACAACGGAATTATTTACACATAGTGTGATCTCTCCAGAGATAGCTGTCATAGGGGCTGTGAAAAGATCTAGTTCTGATTAAGTGATTTAGGCCTGTTTAGTGGTTGTTGCGATTGCATCATAAGGCCTGAGCCGTCCTGGTTTAGCTCTGAGGGATTAGAGGTTTTAGGGCAACACTGAATACATCTGTAGCTATATTTTTTGCTGGATTTTTAATATGCGGTTTGCTGAGCTGAAACTCCTTACGCAGGAACAGCACTACAAATTTAAACAGTTTGTTTTTAAATAGATCTGATTCCACGACAATAGTGAACAGCTTAAGCCAGGCAATCCCAAACCTGTCTGAGAGACATAATGGTCAATAAACCTGTTTTGATCGTTATAATGACCAGGGATGCGCACCATTCTAGAGGCCATTGTCTATCCTCGCGATAGGGCAAAAGTGTAATTTAAGCGCTATCTTACTGTATGTGAAATTTACCTGTTGATTCTGATCTGTTTTCACCTCAACCGATATAGTTTCTATATGACAACTTCGCACGCAAACGTACTGGGGTTTGTCGTAGCTTAGTGACAATATTTAACACAGTACTTCCCTTCATTTTTAACTGTTCTGAGTAATGGTACATAGCTATCCCCTATATTTTAAACAGTTCATCATTGTAAGACTACTCATATTTCTTATCAAACAGACCCCTCAGTTTTGATACCTGTACCGTATCGCTCACTTTAAATTTAGGTTTTAAATCCCTCTTAGACTTGAGAGGTATTGAACCATATAAATTGTAAAATACCTCTTGCATATTCAGGTCAGACACTTGTGACCACTGCATTTTGATGCTTTGATGAAAACTGTGGTTATAACTGTGATCCATGTCTCTGAGAACATCTATGTAACGACGGGTGTTTTTAGCTGCAAAGAAACGCCACATTCGGATTTGAAGTGTTCTGTTAAACCATTCCACCACCAACGCTTTGTGAATGATTTTATGGTTTTTCATAAGGTTCACAAATGTTGCTTTGAAGAACTCTTTAGCCCTGTCAGTCTGTACATGGGTTGGGATGTTGACACTCCCCTTGTTAATTTTCGTATAGTCATACGATCGAGGATATCTCTGATTTTTGTTCAAATATACTCACAGTCCTTCAATTTATGCAGTATGGCCTCAGTAGCACCTTGCACATATCAACTCATCAAAATAACTGTCAAAATAATATTCTTGTGGTTCTCTCTGGCTGGAGTGGTCTCCAACCAACCATTTCAAAGCTCCCTTTTATGAGCGCTCATCACGTCCTGTAGGTAAAATGCCAAAATCTGCTTCAGAGCGGTTATGAAGGTACTGGTGAGCTGTTCATCTGGTTTATCGCTGCTGGTTGATGACACTGGTGCTACTGATGACAGTAATGATGACTGATATCATGGCAATGATATCAGATGATGGTGATGGTGATATAGATGATGGTGATGGTGGTGGTGGTGGTGGTGGTGGTGGTGGTAGTGGTGATGCCGGCGCTGTAGATATTTTCAATATCGCTGCTAACAGAGGCGTATCATGCTCTATGTATGCAACCCCACTAGAGAACTCCATTGCAGCCAGTACAGTTAAGAATAGACGATACCAGGGACAGTGTCTTATACCCTTGGGGGTGGAGTACAGGTGTTAGGAGGGCAGTGTTAGGGCGGGGTGTTTTAGAGATCACAGAACATGTTACTGCGCACACGTACAACACATAGCCATATTGGATAGTCTAGTGGTCTAGGTGTTGTACTCCTAGCCGGAAGGTCGTGGCTTTGAGCCCCAGAGTCGGCTTACCTGTAAGCATCCTTGAGCCTTGAGCAAAATGCCTAACCCCTACCTGCTCATGTAACAACACCATGTAATTGTAAGTCGCTTTGGATAAAAGCATCTGCTAAATTATGTAACTGTAATTTATGGACGGCCCACTCTTCGTGAGCCCAAAGCTAATCCATCACAGGCACTTTCAATACCGGTATAAAGGCTTCAGAAATACCATACAGTGCAGATAGCGTTAACACACCTTAATCATCTGCTGCAGAATCTCTCAATAGTCGATATTCAAATAGACCTCCATTTTCACAGTATTTTCTATTGAATAAAACTTAATTCCTTGGGTAATTAAAAATATAACCCCATACATCACCATCTCACAATGTCCAGCTTTCTGATAAGACCTCGGGCGGTGGCATCTGGGTTCTATACATTTCTACTTTTTCGGCACGTATACTACATCAGCTGACGGATGAATCATTGTTGTCGCGGTCATTGGATATGGTCATCGGATATGGTTATCGGATGTATTCTTACAATGTCGGACATCTTCTACTTTCAGGAATGCTGACGCTCAGCGACATTTAATCGGAGCTTATATGTATAACACACACACACACACACTATCCTTTTCAACTACTGTATTCCCACGCAAAGATTTGTAACACCTAGATGTCAAACGATTACCGTACAGACATCTGTTTGAACAGATGCTAGAAGAAACCCTACATAAAAGACATTTAGACACCTTTATTGACAGCCATATATTATCATGATAGGGTTATAAATAGTTGTATTGCCCCCCCCCCCCCCTCCCCCCATAAATCAAAGTTGTTTGATGGGAGCCACCCTCATTTACTCTCTAATCTTCAAAGTTGTTTATATATATCAATACATTATTCATATTGTACCTTGCAACAGGTCCCATTAACATTATGCATGCATGGGAGGGGTCACAAGCAATGAACCAAAAGGTTTAAGAACCTAAGAACCATCAGACTAGCTTATGGGATGTCTGACCTGTTTTCTGGCTTGTTGACAGGGATACTGCTTCAGGAATATACAGTTCTGGTTACTTACCTCAGTGGCTGACTAGCCGACTGCTTCTGAGAGGCCAGGCTAGGAAAGTCTGAGGTGGCAAAAAAAAGTGACATTTAAGAATTTTCTGTTTTTTGTCCAAGATCAGCAGATTTAAAAGACTTGGTGAAGCATAGAGCCAGTGCAAAGTCCCCAGCCAGCAATACTAATGTTCTGTCTCAACGAAGGCTGTTTGTTGGCTCGTTTTAGCACAAGTTCAGCGAAAACTGGAAGACTACATTCTATTTTAGTTAACCTTTTTTAAGGCTGGTGCCAGGCGGGGTTTTAATATTGGTTTTCATGATGACATTAAAAAAAATTGTTCAAGGCAAGACTAGATAAAGGTTATTCCTACTTGTTCTTATTGAAACTCTACCTGCTCCTAAATACTCTTATTTAGTGTAATTAATTCCTGTACCTGTACCTGCCCTACTTGTAAACCATACACTGCCATTCATTTTGGATGCAAAATTTTTTGTTGTACAAAAATGATGCCATTATGTCACTATGGGCCAGATTGCTGGTTCGTCAATGAATTTTGCTCTTTACCCCCTTTCAATTGTTTTCCAAGCCCGAGTACCCCTTGAAAGATTATAACATTTATTCAATATAGAACTTCAAGAAAATACAAATCATTAACAAAAATATTAATACATTAATACATGAGTTTGATGATGTAATAGTATTCAAATGTAATGGTTGCTTATATTTATATGCTACAAAATTACATAGCATTAAGAAATCTTAATAAAGAGTGATACCGAAGCACACATATTAGATCTGCGACAATCAAACTATTAGGGATATATATATAGGGCTATTTAAAAGTTATTAAAAAAATTTTTTTCCCCCCTGTAGTACCTCCAAGTATCCCTAGGTGTACACTTACCCCATTTGAGAAACACTGGGCTAGATTATTGTACAAAGAACAAAGCAGAAACGTCCCTCTGTACAACTACACATTTATAAATCTTGACAAATTACAGATGATTATACTGATTTAACACTGGAGCACATATTCATTTGCTTCTCCATACTGTACGGTGAATCGTGAAAATTGAAAAAGCCATAAATGTTTCTGTGATTACCGTAAGCATAATTTGACTAAAATGGGCTCCATCACCATACTCTCAGATGAACGTCAATAATTATGCATTAACCTCTCGAAAAAGTGCAATGGAACGTGCACCATTAACATTGTATGAGTTATTTTCCAACAGCCTGACTAGTCTAATTATATAAACCATAACTCACTAGCTCCTCTCCAGGATACAAGGCAATTAAAGAATAGTATTTCTCTGTTGTAAATTAGGTCGTGGGTAATTGCATTTGACGATTAAGGCCAGAAACACACTGGGGCCACCAACAATATGCAACAGCTGTATTAATAAACACAAAACACAAAACACAAAACACACGTCTCATATCCCTGGATATCTTGTACAATGTGCTGTTGCACCCACAGGTTCAACGCATTTACGTATTTATTTCTGCCGTGAAATATTCCATGAATGTTCCGGATTACAATTTTCTTGTCTAGTTTATATAGTTCTTCATTTTTATTACACCCTGCCAGCTACATGACATTTGATGTACTGATTACATCAAGTGTCCTGAGATTGTTCTCTGCGGCTGTCTCTGCCTCTGTATTGAGGCTCCCCATGCATATTGCATCTTTAATTCTTAGCATATTTTCCTTGAGAATGGAGCAGAAGTACACGGAACTTAACTGTATAGCTGTTGTGAATTTTTTTCTTTTCTCTATTGAACAAGATATGATCTCAGATTAACAACTTTAACTATTTGACACATTTATTTTGGTTTGACGATGGTGCTTATGAAAATTGGAGTAGCTCCAATGGGATTTGTTTAAGTGTCGGGCAGATATGGCCAAATCTCAGAGGGACTGATTCCTCTCTGTTGGGTTACCAACAACACGACTAAACTGTGTAATTTTAATTTGCTGTCCAACAAAGCGTTTTTTCTAATACTATAGGGATTAAAAGTTAATCATGTGCACTGTCACAATCGTTGTTTAGTTTAATTGAAGTAAAAAAAAAACGGATAAGATATCCATTTTCTATACATGTCCTTTTGTCATGCGCTTGCAGAACACATATTGTTCACTCTGTGTTCTTGTTCACTGTAAATGAATTCTGCTTTGAGGAGACGGCAGGCAAACTGTAGATATGGGAGATTTCTTCAGAGCCTCGTGTGGTGTAAAGCTGAATTTTCATCTACAGTACAGGACTCAATTATGGAATTAATATGAGGCCTGAAAAAGAGTTTGTAACTAGTGTCAAAAAGTAAATTGGGCTTTTTTTTAAACCTTTTTAACAATTTTAACGGTACACTCATCGATACTGTTATAGCACCCCCAAAACCCCAAATATCTACCCCAACATACTGTATGTTTGAAACCCAACGCGCATGACTGTGAGAGGAGGAGTAGGGAAAGAAACTAAGACAGCTGTAGGGGGTGGGGTAGAGAGGAGTGCCTAACAAAACAGACCAAACAACCCCTGCTTTTGTAAAGCTGGTTTCGACAACAAGGGTAATTCAAGACACAAATCGAGGAGCGTCCATTTAATTCGGCTGGCTGGCTTTCTGTCTGACAAGACTGACATGAGAACAGCTATGATTGCCCCTGTGTGTGTGTGTGTGTGTGTGTGTGTACCGTATATGTGTGTGTGTGTTTCTGTTCGTGTTTCAGGGGGGGTAAGTAGCTAACAGCAGGTGGCTCCTTGTTTCCATTATCTCAAGTTTGACCCTGACAACACGCTGGCAGGAGGTGTCTGCTGTGTTTCCAGGCCGTCACAGCGGGAAGCTTCCAAGAAGGCCCGAGCTGCGCTCCTTGAAAGCCAGCACTGGAAGAGAATAGAGGTACGGTCCTCGCCTTCCTTGTGCACAGATACAGATGCAGCTCTGATTGGCTGGGCTCAGGTCACATACTGTATATCTCTATTGTCTTACACTGTCTGGATCTTCTGAATTGCCAAAACACACACGAACACACACATACATTCACACTTGATGCAAATCAGTGATTCAAGTGCATTTATAGTATATCCCCACATACTCTCATTTACATACAAGCCTTCTCTTCATAAGTTAAAGTCCCCATGAAATGACTTGCTGTTGATGTATTTTCTCTTGAAGCTTGTGTTCAAATGCTTTACACAAACAACCCTCACCCGCCAGATTTTAAGATAATTGAATTACACGTTAAAATTGGTATACACCCCGGAATGCAAAATGAGTCATCAATATATCCCCAAGATGAGTTCTAATCTGCTAAATGGTATCAGCTCAAAACACCTGTGTGGTTTCATGGTGACTTTAATGAGTAGGGAGAGACATTATTGAGTTAGACTCTCTAAGGTCAAGCAGCAGAGGAATTCAACAAACAACTGCACAATCCAACCAGACTTAGATGGTCTAAGAATGGGTCATTATGTATTTTATTCTAATGATTATTTCTCTCAAATACTACCCTGGAAACCACACTGCATAAATTTTTCCTAGATCTGTGTTTTAATACTGGACTTTTTTCATGGTTAAAATTAAGACTTTCCACAGCTTTGAGGATGTGTAAGAAAGGGATTTCTGTAATTATGCCTGTTAAAGCTGCATTACCTAACATTTCTACATTCTACAAATGTTTAACCTTTTGATGTGAAAAGGCAAACTCAGCTTTAATCCTCTGGCATCAAAAACTTTGATTACCACCTCCCACAACTGTTTATGTAGCCATTTCCACAACTTTTTTTGGTTTTGTGTGTTATTGGGAGCGGTCTCGGAAGTTCCACTAATTTTGATAGACATGGGTCAGAGCCAATGAGCTGCATAAAATCAGTAGCTGGACTAGCTCACAGCACACTGAACGCCAGTGTCAAGTGCCCAGCATCTCCGCATGAAGTTAGTTAAGTGAAATCAAAGACTCCTCGTTCTAAACACCGTGAAGGAAAGAGTCAAAACAAAGGTCAATATTGACACGCTTTCCCCCAATGGAGAGCTCTAAAATATGGTAAAGGTCTGGCATTTGATAGCGAGTTTGCACTTAGCCTTCTTGATGCGCGAGTATTATTTTCTTGGGTTTTTGTAGCTATTAGTAATTTGCAAACACGAATATAATCACACATGTATTGCAGTATATATCTGGAATCTCTTCACTGTGAGCAATAACATTCTTTTTTGTGTTGGATGTGCGTAGTCCCAAGTTATACAGTGTATCGCGATTGGCCAGCACGGGTAAATGATAGGAGTGAGGAACTGATAGGCCGGTGGGAAAGTCTGACACTCACTCATCTAGGCAGGAGACTCATTTCCGTTGACCGGCATATCATTCGCCTTGCCGAGCTATGCACTGCTTTATCCACTCACTAGCCCAGTCACTGACTCTCCTAGGTGAGTGACTCTCCTAGATGAGTGACTCTCCTAGGTGAGTGACTCTCCTAGGTGAGTGACTCTCCTAGGTGAGTGACTCACGCGCCCCCCCCCCCGCCGACTATCGAATCACGCGCCTCCCCCCGACTATCGCGCCTCCCCAGACTTGCCACTGACATGCCATGTCACTGACTCTCCGTTGCCATGTTTGCCATAATAAAGTTATCCCATGCAGATTTCCGTCTAGTTAAAGTATGTTCTTCTCAACCAGGGTTGATTGACTGGTTATGTGTGTCTCCCCAAGGTGCCATGTTATCAGCATGTTGTAAGCTCTGATCATGCTTCTATAGATACTGTGTATATATATATATATACTGTATATACATATATATACTGTATATACAGTAGTGGGAGAATGTGAAATGACAGCTTGGTGAAGCCAGAGTACTAGGGCTTGTGCCCCCACACAGCAAGGTCTCATTAAACACACTCCAGTAAAAATTGTCTGTCTGAATCACCTGCCCCCTCTCTCTCTCTGTTTCTCACACACACACACACGCACGCACGCACACACACCTCACACAAGCTCCTCTAGCTATCTGTCTATCTAGCTACTGTATCTAGCTACAGCAAGTACAAGTATCTAGTATCGCAGGTAGAGGTTACAATGGGTACACTGTATGTAGCAGATATAGCAGCTACACTAAATGCTCTGTACTATTTTTTTTAGCAATTGAAACAATTCTGTATGCTATTTTAAAAATGTTTTTCTTTAAAAAGACCAACACCTTAATCCATCCAGTAGCATGTTGTCTGTTGACTGTTTCTGTGGGCCGTGTTTTTAGTCACATAAATCACTGCTCTGATTGGCTGCAAATCTGACTGGGGGTTAGATTTAACATTTTACCAAATGTTAGATACAGGGAAAGGAAAAAGAGCAGACTTGCACACTAGGGGCCGTAGGGGCTCTAATCTTGAGCCTACAAACTATTCCTCGTCACGGGGTTTGAGCCAAGGCCAGGAGAGCCATCTCCTTCTACGCTATCCTGGCCCCAACATTCAACTGAGATGCATAGATTGGTTTTACGCAGTTGAATCTGTGACTCCCTGCTTTCCCGTCGCCTCCCTCATGAGAGGTAAACAAGTATGTCCCGCTGGGATAAGGCGTGACTGCCTGATCCAGCAATTAATGACGCTCTGTTTGTGAGCGTAGCTCCATCTGTCCCGTCTCTTTACACTGGGGAATCTGCAGACTAATTGGCTCTTAAACTTACAAATGCACATTGCAACATTAACTGGAGAGAACTGGAAGGCATTTAGCAGAGGCCAATATTTATCTTGTGAAAAACAGACTGTGTTTCTCAACCGGTGTTGTTTAATAGGAAATACTGTGGATATTAAAAACCAGCTTTGTTGCAAAAGTGATGAAAATTCAAATACACTGTGTTTGCAATAATGTGTGAATGTGATTAATATGTAAGTTCGTTTGTGCGTGTGTATGTGTGTGTTTGTGTTTTAAAGGCAAACACATACAAGGACTGCCCTTGAGAATTTAAAGATAAATAGTGTTTTGTTTACCTTTCAATTTAACCCATTCACAATTGTTTTCTAATAACTACAGCATATACTAACTATATTCTTCCTTGGTCTTCTTCCAACAGAAACATCTGTCAGCTGTTAATGATGGTAAAAAGAAACAGTGGGGCCAAGTGAATAGTCAAGTGTACTTTATTATCGCATGTACAGCAAATTGTGAAATCTGTTACGTACTACAAATTATTTAAAAAGACACACAAAAAAACTGTACATTTGTTTACAGTATATACTGTACTCTTTATTATCATTACAATTCTCTTTATTATTATTATTATTTTTCTCTATTTAGCTACATTTAATTTGCTACCTGAATTTCCCACAATAATCAAAGTGTGATCGTATACTATCGTATCTTTTCTTATCTTTGTGGGAGTTTTAGCATTCGGTTCTTAGGTAAGTGTCAGCAAACACATGTGGGTGTTTACAGTCCATGGCGAGTGGCACTAAGACAGCCATCCAAAGCAGACCGTTGGGACATCGAGGAACACCATTACCTTCCAGGTGTGCGTGTGTAGTTGAAAGAGGCCTGCTTAACACTAGGGAGTGGGGATTTAATTATTTATTTTATTTTATTTGTGGCAACCATGTTTCCAAATGCATAAATTCCGGAAGAAGTATTGACCAAACTCGACCGAAAACAATCTGAACAAGATAGGCAAGACTAGTGCAGCCAACTTTTTCATAGTATTTCTTTTTTATCTTTAGTCTTCTGTCTTGGAGAATTAATTGATTTGAATGGATCAGGAGAGGGAGGGGCCCACGGCACTGGTGGCAGTACCCGCTGCTCGTTGAGAAGATAGAACGTTACGTGCTTTCACGTCAGTCTCCAAAAGTCTCCAATAACACCAGAAAAAGTCGCTAGATTTGTCGCTAGTTGCTTTTTTGAAAAAGAGTCGCCAGAGGGGTCTGAATACTCGCTAAATATAGCGACAAAGTCGCTAAATTGGCAACACTGTATGAGTAGTAACCCAGTAATTTTATTTATACAGTCTATGGTAGTAACACCTAAGCTACTAAATAAACAAGTAGCCTGACACCTCCCAACCCCCTCCTAGCCGTCTCAGCCAAAACTAATTCCACACATTTAGCCTAATAGAAAATGTATTGTATAGGCACAGCTTAGAATATGTAGCCTATGTCTCAATGGATTTCTTTTTTGTTGGGTGTGTAGTTTGTGTAGTTTATCCTACAATAAATAATACACAAGAGTCGATGCATTTGACCATTTATTGAAACTGAATTAGCCTACAGCGCGAAGAAAGAAAAAAAGAGTTTGTATTAGATCGACAGCTGTATGGAGTGTGTAGTATATTTACACAAATAGCCTACCTATGAAAAAAATTATAAATATAGAGGCGAGATATACAATAAAATAAATACATAGCCTAGCCTATCAAAAAAAGTATTTGAGCTAGGCCTATTTAGTATGTATTATGTACTACTATGTTCCGAGATGCTTTCCATTTCAAGTGGAGAGAGATTCGACTGACAGCCAAAAGGAGTTACAGGCAAAAGTCACTTCCGTGCTAGCCTACTGCATGACAATTAAATTACATCTGACAAATCAATAATCACTGCGGAAATATTTATTTGGAAGACATTTCAATTTCAACTCCAGGGTCAACTCCAGAGCCGAACTTTAGAGAGAGCGAGAGTGGTCCAGAGCAGTTGAGCCCAAACACAGCCTCTGCAGGTTATGTGAAAATATTTCTTCTAATTACATCAACAAAATTCAAATACAAATTCACAGAACGTTGCAATCTATTATTTGATCCTCACTGAAGATTCAACCCTCTATGTAATTCCACAATTCAAATTCAGTTCTCGTAATTCAAATTCAGTTTACTCACAAACACAACTGGTCGTTGAGGCGTAGAATAGCCTCGGGTCATAAGGCAACTCCTGTGTTGAGTCAGGCCAGCCAGCAGTGATGATCTCAGATAGGAGTCTGCATAAGAGGTCGGCCCGAGTCTCAGGTCTCATCTCCTCAATCCACCATCATGACGTCATATTCCTCCACAGTGTCAGTCTGGTCAATGGAGGGCAAATGTGTACGGAGAGCAGGGTCTGTGTGTGTGTATGTGCTGCACGGTGCTGCAGCGTGTGAGAGAGAGAGAGCTGCCCCCCCCCCTCGCACACAGGCTCCGAGAGAGAGCTCTTTCTTCTGGACTGGGAATAGCGAAAATGCATCATAGACAAATGTCTTAATCTGAAACGGAGTTGGTGAGGTAAAATGTGCAAGATCACTTTTATGTAGCAATAATAAATAGGAAATCTATTTTCTTAATTTCTCCATTACCAAAAGCAGAACCGATAATGTCGGAGCTTATCGATACTACGGTCTTCCATAATTGAATACTGTTTAATACGGGGTTTCGGTACCAATCCCTAACCAGGGCCACCCTGGCCTTGAAGCTACAAAGCGCAGGGCCAGAGAGCCCATGTTTTGGCCCACTGTATACTGATATTTAAAGGAAGGTTTCCATATGTGCCCCCTGCAATACTAGACCGCACCAGACAAAAGAAGCCCCATCAACTGCATGACGTCTCCGACCTGCCATGGTCTCTCACCGCCACAGGGTGGAAGGGGAAAGTGGAAACACCTTGTGCTTGTCGATTACTACTCTGGCTGGTTTGAGATACACGAGCTCTCCAACATGACTAGTGCAACACTGATAACCAAATTTAAACGCCACTTTGCCACCCACGGGGCGCACCTGGAGAAATGTGCACGTGATGGCACAGACACACGCATATATATATATGCAGCCCTCCTCAATATCTGCAACACACAAAGGGATGGACGGCCATTGCCAGCTCAACGCTTGTTTGAAACACAGGTCCAAGTGGCTCTGACACAGGCCAGACAGAAGGGAAAAGCATGCAATGACAGATCAGCTAGACCGCTGGGTCCACTGCAATCAGGCCAAACGGTAAGAACGAAAACAACTAGAGGCTACGACCGGCTGGCGATAGTGCTAGGAAGAGCACCACAGCCCCAGCATCTACCAGATTAAGGCTGGCGAGGCCACATACGCGAGGAACAGACTCCACGTCCTCTAGACACCTGAGTGCTATAACATTTTAAGCAGAGGCCCCAACTACCGCCCTCAAACCCACAGACCGGATCCTCAGTGCGATGTCGTTGAGCCAGGAGTGACTCCAGCACACAAACCTGTTGTCGTCACTCACTGAATATACTGAATAGACATAGACTGCAGCACACACAGAAATACACCTGTCTTGATGTTTATTCCAGTTATGGACTGTTTACATGCATTTCATAGCAGCCCGTTGTGACTGACAGAGACTAAAATATAAAATAAATTAAAAAAAGCACAGGCAGAGGCAACAAAAGACAACAACAAAAAAACTTTTAACAATGTTATATTTGTTACCTTGTTTGCCAATTTCATATTGCTATGGTGCTATGTTCCTAATAGATATCTTTAAAAGTTGTATGTACGTTATAGCAGTTGTAGATATGGCTCTCCATTGATATAGTCTATCCGGCATTAAGAAGGGGGACGTCGATTGTATTGATGGTTGTCCTGACAACGATCTCCGGCTCCAAGAGATTATGTTCATATGCTAGGGCATTCTGGGTAGAACACTGTAGTTAAATGGAGATAACTATGTCATGTGCTGACACAACTCGTTAATAAATTACCTCAATGCTAGACAGAAAGTCGAGCGTCTGTACATTCTTGCACATACATTTACAAGCAGGATCTGAATTGAACGGTGTACTATTCTTAAAATAGTTTGTGTGCTTTTGTATTAGAGTCTATCTTAATAGGTACACGTATCTTAGTGTAACATTCACAGATATTACACACAGGTAGTGAAAGAATAACAAAAGATGTGCTTTAACTCCAGAGCGAATAATCAATTTTACTGTGACATAAACTACTAGTCTTTCTTTTATATAGGCCTACAAAGTTACCATTACAATGACAAGCCCCAGACCTGATATTATGCCGTCTGCCATGCTTAAGTAAATTAGCTGAGACTATGAGTCTGGGTTGTGTTTGACTTTCCACCCCTGCATATGTCTCTCATCTGAGGGCTGCAATCAAACTGTCTACCTGACACGCCCGTCCCTGACCTTTGACCCCGTAATTGTGCAACGGAAATTAAAAAAAAATCTATTTCAACCTAGAGAGAGCGAGAGAGAGAGAGAGAGAGAGATAGAAGATAGATAGAGAGACTCTCACCATGTCCTACCCAAATACTATTAGACTTGTTATAATTCATTATAATTCCAATGACGGGGTCTTGCTCTGAAGGTGAATCCATTACATTACAGGTTATTGCCTCATATATCAAACTTGGGTGGCCCCAGATTTTAAGCAGAGCAGTGTGTTTGGCTGACTGTGAAATTGACTGCTCTCCATCATACGCTAATTAGATTAGCTTCTGCAGCTGGAGAAAACAAGGGCAGGAGGCTAGTTAGCTGGGACGACATAGGTAGCATACTGTACTCATAGATCTGTGTGTTTGTGTGTGTAGGGAGGGGGAATTGCGTGCTAGAAAACAATATTGTGAGAAAAAGATTCCTAAAAAAGTTCACTTTCTGAAGAGGGTCATTTGCACTATTTTGACATGGTGATGTATCCATGGCTGAAAATATATAGCTCCTAAATGTCTGATTTAGTGTTAAGATAAAATAAGATTAGTAGAATTTCATAGAATATTTTAAAACGTAGTGTAATCCCAGATGGAAAATTTAGTTGTGACTGCTACCAGACCCTAACTAATTAACTACATAAATTATAAATACACCCATGGAAAAAATTAAGAGACCACTGCACATTTAAAAATAATATAATATCTATATACAATTACATTATTATTATTTTTTTTTTTCATTTCATTTTTGATATTTATATATATTATTATATTTACAAGAATATGCAGTGGTCTCCATGTTTTTTTCCATGGCTGTATATACAGTATATATACTATAGTTGTAATCTGATATTATAAAGAACACCACTGTTCTTCCACTATTTTTCATCCTCCTTTCTCTGAATAACAGCAGGAATTTAAATGCCTTTTTGCATAATTCAGCACTGCTTTCCCACAGCAATGCATCCTGGGTCAGCTTTTCTCCCGCTGACAGGCTGTGTCTTTACTGCGATGATTACATGATGGAGGTCTCTGTGTTTGGACATTAATAATTCAGATGAGTTTTGACGCCCACGGGTTAATCCTTGATCATCAGTATTTTATAAATCTATTGGGGCCCCTGAACCTCCCCTACGAGTCTGTCTTCTCTTAAACAGCCTCTCTGGGCATGCACACTGGCAGCCATAGCTAACTACAACCTACAGGAGGTTGTTTAGGGAGACATGGAGAGAAAAGGGGCCAGGTGATAGCTGAAGACAAAATCTCTGAGATTTTTGCAAAATGGAATTCTATGCACATTTTCAATGAAGCTGTGTAACTATGGCCAATCTCACAATCCTCGCTACACCAAGGTGAATTATGAACGTGGTTCCAAGCTCTCAAAAGAGAGGAACAGCCAAGTGTAGACGCAGTATGGTGCAATGCTGCATCACAACAAATTCATTTATTTTTAACAGATACTTTGTCATCTGATTAATAGATATTAATGACAAAGTTACAGTATTTCAACTTGCAAAAGCTCTGTAATTTCTGTTATTACTATTATGACTTGTAAATTTTTACTGTACATAATTCCACAAGAAATCTGGTATAGTGTATGTGTGGGAACAATGCTATTAAAGAAATACAGCATGTGCTCAAGAAAGACCTCTTAAAAACAGAAACTCTGAATAGATTATTGAGTGTGTGTGTGTGGTTGTGTGTGTGTAGAGGTCACAGGGCTGTCAGCAGTGAGAAGTGAGCAGTGTATTGATAAGGGGAGCAGTAAACTATCTGTCTTCAGTCTCTGTCCCATAGATCCACACAGGAAGGCCAGCTCTGCTGCTGTTAAGGACATCCTGGCCTTTCACAGCTTATGAACACACGCTAACACACGTCTAACAATCTGAAGTTAGGTAGTCACGTCAAGTGAACATCTCTTGGGGGGGGGGGTGTATGCATACACATGCAGAGCTAGGAAAAAAACTCACATACACAAACACACGCACACATACTTTAAATACAGTTTGGTAATTTAGCAGATGCTTTTATCCAAAGTGAGTTACAATAAGCACAATTATAAGTATTACAAGGAGGATGCAGGATAGTCTAATGGTCTAGGCATTGGACTCCCAGCCAGAAGGTTGTGGGTTCAATCCCCGGAGGTGGCCTACCTGTAAGCACCCTTGAGCAAGATGCCTCACCCCTATCTGCTCCATGTAATAGCACCATGTAATTGTAAGTCGCTTTGGATAAAAGCATCTGCTAAATGATCAAATAGCAAATAGTAAATAGTAGGATGCTTACAGGTAGGCCAATTTAGGGGCTTGAACCCATGACCTTCAGGCTGGGATTCCCAAAACACCCAGACCACAAAAAATAAATTCTGTGTGATTTGTGTTTTTGACTGTTCTTTTCTGTCTTGGATTCAGATGGACTAAACATCATCAAACCTCACCAGTCTACTTTGTGTGACTGAGGCTTGTTGCACAAGAAGCAAGAAGGTCACTGGAGGAACTTTCCAGAGATTAATTCTGAGTGTGTAGTAGTATAGAAATAGGTATTATCAATTTCACCATGAAACAGGAAAACTAATTTAAGCTTTTAAAATTTTACTTTCTACTTTCTCTTGCAATACTTTCTTGTCTTTAAATGTAATGATGCTGTGATTTCCTCAAAACTAAATTTTGCCAAATGTCTGTAAAATCACGTTTCCTCGGCACAGCCATTTTGTTGTCTGCTTGTCGCATACTGTGATGACATCATCACCGGGTTTTTCCACTATCTCTTACTCTGATTTAATCTGAATCACTGCATAATTACAATAAGTGGGCTGTGATCCATTCTAGTAGGTGTCCCCTAGATACTGTCAACTGGAATGTTCAAGATTGTAGCTTTAATTTATGATGTGAATTCAAAACACAAAGCAGTGTATGTAATGTGTCTCTCGGCTTGCTTTTCCGGGGGGGGGGGGGGTTATGACAGATGCTGAGCTGTGAGGCCCCCTGGGGACCACAGGGTGAAACCACGCCTGATGAATGCCCCAGTCTGATGACACCAGACTGTACCCGTCTGTTTCATCTGCCCTGACGATTAAACCATTGACTGTCCGTACATACATTCTCTCTGCCTGAAATCAGCTGCTGGCTATTAATGTGCTTGTGTGTATTGGGCATGCTTTACTCTTGGGCGCAGTTTGCCGTTTAAATTAGACTGTTCAGAAATGAAGAGGCCAATGGAAGGTCACATCAGCACTCATTAGCCTATAGACCCTCCTGTCCGCTCTCCTCGCCTCTACTCTCATATAGTAGCAACACGACAATAACGACGCAACAACGGCGATGCGATACATTGACATTAACGCGACAGTGGCGCGCTTCAGTGTAAACGTACCCAGCTTTATAGAATACGTGTGAATATGGCGGTAACTGAAATTTGGAGCTTACAGTCACATTCTCCACAAATGTTTGCCTCGGGAAAGACGGTAAGATTACAGAAAATGGGAGAGAAATGGACAGCGAGAGAGGGCGAGTGAGAGAGAAATAGAGAGAGCAGGAGAAGTTCTGCACTTCTATACAGTATATAAGAAGACGTGTGAAGGAAACAAAAAGACAGAGAGGTCGAGCGGGAGAGAGGGAGACAGATAGGCGGCGAGAGAACGAGGGCAAGAGAGGAAGAACAACAGCTGTTCTACGTCAGGTGAGTGAAGACAGCGGGCCACAGAGGCAGCAGAGGATGATGGGTGTAAGCAGTCAGAGAGGATCTGTTGCCGGGCAGACCCTGTGTCTGTTCACCCTTACTAAGCCTCTCCTCTCGTCTGCTACTGTAAAGTGTTTTGAAGGACAAAAAAAGCTTTTAAGTATCCCTGCAGAGCTCAACCTTTGGCCAGAGATCTGTTTGAAGTAGTTTGACCCTCTCAGAGGAGTGGAGGGGGTAAATTGGGCTTTCACTGAGGCCTGTATTTATTGAGTGAAAATATAAAAGTTGAAAGCACAATGCCAAGTTTAGTTTAATTGGACATCCGAATTCCAACTTCTACACCAACTTGTGCAACATGTTGTAAACTTAGCGCTCTTCAGAACAAATGGCTCTGTACTTCCCTAACAGGCACACCAAACTGACATATTAGAGACAAGCAGGTGTGTGTGTGTGTGTGTGTGTGTGTGTGTGTGTGGTGGGGGTGGGGGTGGGGGGGGCAGGGGCTTAACTTAACAGTTTAAGAGTAAATGAGTATTTTCAAATTAACATTTCAACTGACACACATTTTGCTGGAGGCTTGCAAAGGCATATGTTTTACTTTGGTAATATTTAAAGGGGGGCTTTTTCAATAAAGGTAATATGCAGTTCACACTACATTACTTACTTTGCAGCGCTACCACTATCCTGTGTACAGACCTAATAAGAAGACAGTAGACAGTAAGCTAATTTTTAAAGGTAATAGGTGAATGATAATGTGCATTCAAATCTAACAATGCCTCCCTCTCAAGATGTCAATGTCACATTTACACACTATGTTGTCTGGTTAATATTTCCCATAACTCGCCAGGTGCCAGGATAGAGGTAGAGGTGTCACCTGACATCGGTGCCCTCATCTCTCCTGTGGGCTGATGGCTTTCTCTCACCACTTCACCACAATTATGAATTGAACCAATTATCCGTAGCCAACGAATTATCCGTGACAAGCTGCCTGTTATTGTTGGTGACGGCTTCCAGGACCAAAACAAAGCTGGGAACAGAGGAAACCAGGGCTGCTTCATCTAAAAATAAAAAGGCAGATAAAAAAAAAGTGTACGTTTTGATAAAGACACCCCTAGGATCCTAATAAAACATCTCAACATAATGCCTGAAGTAATTCCAAAAACAGGACATTGTGTCCTGCCTTTTAATATGCAATGGAAGAAGAGAAAGTCTCATGTTGTGATGGCATTGGGACTTCATGACTTTATTCCTTTTTATTGTTACTCCAGGCAACAGTCCACCACAGAAACTGTATACAGGGACAGATAACAAATAAGCTTGAATTGTTTTCTATAATTGCTCAGTCCCACACAAAAGTTTCTCTGGAAGAATTGGGGCTAATAGGGCATTGTCAATCAAGCAGTCTGTACATGACCAGCCCTGTGGATAGGTATAATCAGCCAGATGAAACAGATACAGGGCCTTTTTCAAGAATCATGATTAGTGGATCAGTTACTCCCCCCTTACATCCTGGATGCTGAAAGATAAAAGGTTTTACTCCTATCCCTTCACAGAGAATGTAGCATTAACATGTTTCTGATACAATTTTGGGATGAACCCCGTTAACAACTTCTCAAGCTGGACAAGAAGAAATACTTGAGGGAATGTTTAAAACTTATAGCACCAATAGAGTTGGTGCTGAACGGGAAATGAAAATCTATCCTTAATTCCTTCCTCCTTACCTTTCCATCTTACAATCCTCCCTTAGAATGTGTTTACTAATTTTTTTCCTTCCTTTTGTTCCCCATGTTGTGTGAACCCTCGATCGCTACAGTAAATACAGTCACAAAAGGAGGAAGAAGTGGATGGTCAGAAATGGATCAATGGATGCATGGACGGACAGTAAGAGGAAGGGATTGTAGGGTGGGCGTGATTCTGGGAGCAAGGGGGTATGGATAATGAGATGGATGTTAAGAGAGTGAGAGATTACCAGTTGAGCTGTAGGGAGGAGAGAGGAAGCAACAATTTTCTGCATGAATTGGCTTGGCTCAGCACTATTATTGGGGAGGGGTATGTGTGTGCATGTGTGATTATGATGCTAGATTCTCTAAACAGGCTTCTGATGGGTCTCCCTGCAGAAGCTTACGAACAAAAAAAGGCAGATGTACATACACACACACACATGTACAGCAGACCGAAACATTCAATGCACACAAAAATGCACACACAAGAAGAATTTACTCACACACACACACAATAAAAAACTCCACACACACATACATAATATATACACATAATAATCCAGACACACATAACAGATGATAACACAAACACACACACCAACAGAAACATAGACATGCAGGGCTCTATCTGGGAACAGAGCAAAGAGGCGCAGTGAGAGTCCACTCCACCTGCTGGTGCCATTTACGTACTGTAGTTCAGCTTTTATCTCTACATACATGGAGCTTTAGGACTACTTTCTATACTGTAAATGACACAACTTAAGTTTTGTCAAAATAGTAGACAAGTGTTTTTGGAACGACAGCATACGCTACTCTGAAATATATGCACACACACACACAGCACTTAATGGAACGCTTAGTAAACAATGATGATGCTGATGTCTTTATTTTAATAGAATGTGTTTACTTATGATGACTGGTTTATGACCTATTCAGCTACTGAAAATGTACTTATTTATTCGTTGTTGTTTTTTTTTTCAAAACTGAAGTGACATTATCAAAACTCTTCACACAGTCAGCGAAACAGACGTTTATGTGGCCCAAACTTGTATTTCTTTCACACAAAATGCATTCAATGACCACATTCTCCAAAATCTTTAACTCTTTTCTCATTCATACTCCACCACGTGCAAAACACAATATATTTGCAGCAAATTTTTCAAATACTATGTCTCCAAAACTGTTAACAATATTTAAAACAGAATCATGGCAAATTTCCTGCATTTCTGCAGTAACCAGATTGAACTATATAGAAAATCTTAGCAGAATATTTACAGTAATCATTCCAAACACAGCTGATTGCATTTCAGCTGAAAGGCTAACCAAGTGTCCTGTTTTTAGTCTCGTTACTAAACAGACAAAAGGGGACGGCTTTGGAATGATTGACACTAGTTTGGAAACATGCTTCAAGGAAGACAGGTTGGTGGGGAAAGAAGAGTGGCAGGGTTCGATTAGACATTCCAGAAGATACATTCCAAGATACATTGCCAGAGAAGAGAAGAAGATGTGATGTTGCAAAAATGCAGGAGAGAGAAAACTACAACCTTCACAGTACTGTGCAGTATGAGTGATTATACTATACATGTTGTTGATGTTTTCTTTTTTGGAATTTCAGGAATTCGTTTTTTTGTTTCAACTTTTTATTTTTCATAATTACTACATTCAAACTTCAAAGATACATTTTTATTTCATGTATTGCTCCCTGTTGTTAGTGTTTTTGAGGTCAGTGTGTTATGAGTGACAGTGTATGCTTCTGAGTTAGAATGTGAAATGTGAATTTACACAACAGGATACATTCACATGCACCTATTTACACACAGATCACAGACAAAAATACACAGTGAACACTGGTACTTCAAAAAACCCAGACACACTCTCACACTCTGTGTGAGTGATTACATCACGGCTATTCCCAGAACGGGGTCTCCCCCTGAACAGAGGGGGGTGGGGGGGATTTCATTAATCTAGCAATGCCAGGTGTGGGTTTTATCCAACTTTGGCTGTCAGAGGAACATTTGTGGGAGAGTGTTTACTTTTCCACTTGGTTCATTTAACCACAGAAATGAAAGAAGCACGCCATAGTGGTGACGGCTCCCGAAAAGCCCAAGAGGATTCTGGGATTGCTGGGAGATTGGAACAGTCACGATGAAATACATCAGCTTGAAGTCAACAGCCACTGTCGCTCAGGCAGATTGTCTCACTGCTAACCCCAATTGCAGTGATGAGAGATTTTTCTTGCAGGAAAATGTATGTGTACTACATCATTGCTGTCAGGAAAATAATTTCTAATTTTCCATGAACTGATGGATTGTGTGCAGTTAGTTATTTATAGGTTGATCCAAAACGCTAGCTTAAGTGTTAAGATACAATCTTTAAGTTTTCACTCTAAGTATATGGTAAGTACACTATTTAGTTCTGCCCATTAAACGACTGCATTTTAACATAGAATGCCTCCAGTGTGTGTTATGTAAAAAAAAAATCGCACACACTGTTTATAATTCATTTAAAATTTTAAATCTTTTTTTTATTTCTGGACAAAAGAGCCTAAAACCTCACTGAAATAATAATGTCTATTTTGTCACTGAGGTAATTGTTTGGCAACATATTGTTTTAGCTCTCTGTCATCTGAGGTTGTAAGAAATGCTTTGGTAAATAATAGGATAGGTAAGCTACGTGTTCTTTCTAATATTTGCTTTATCACAATAAACTCAGGCCTCCAGCTGTTATGTTTCAGCAGGTATGGACCCATAAGCAGACGAGAGAACCACCGGTAAAGTTCACAACAAAAGAGTTTATTCAGGCTTGTGGGCTGGGCACTGGGGTAGGCAGGGTAACCAGGACAGGGTAGGCTGGAGACTAGGCAGGGCAGGTGTAATCTGAGACAGGCTGGACTTGAGGCCGGGGCAAGTGAGGGAACACAGGGGCTGAGCTGCGGCAAGCAGGCAGGTGAGATCCTGGGCAGGTAAGAGAAAACATAAATGCAAGTCGACAAAAATGAGCCCGCCGATAGATACCACTGAAACTGGCGGTACAAGCTGTCGAAGAGTGGCTGGAAATGTACAGTAACTGTAGAGCTTGATTCGGTGATTGTAGCCAGGTGTGCTAATCAGAGCAGGTGTGGTAGATGACTGGGGTCGGGAGAGAGTTCACGGTGCCACACCCACCACACACAAATATAAAGAACCAGACACACTGGGGAGACAGACAGGGGAGACAGGAACATGGGGAAAAAGGGAAACACAGGAAAACAAGGGAAAAAAAGGGTTGCGGCCGAAACCGTAACACCAGGCTGTTTGGTGACCTATAGTACTCAACACTCTTTACCACTTGACTCGACATTTTCTTGGAAGTTTCCCTGGTAAAACAGGTTAAGCCAATTCCATATTATAACTTTTCTCAGACAGATTTTGGGCTCCAACATTGGCATATCCGGTCCAAGTCTCAGCACTGAAATTGGCCTTATGAGTATAAATCCCTGTTTGCAGATTTGATTTAAAAGGGGTAAACACACAAAAACATGTTACGCCTAAACCTGCGACAGCCACCTTTAATTCATAAATTATGATTATTGATTTCCGAAGGAAAATCAATAAAGTAGTCTCTTACCTTACTAATGTTATTTTATGATTCATGCTAAAAGTATATCTCAACACAACCTTTTTAGACTCTCAGAGACATGCGCAGACAGCATAATCACACACAAACACGCACACAAGTTATTGATGAAAACGCACATCCATCCAGTAGGCACAGGTACAAATTAAGATATCCACGTCATGTCTGTGGCGGATTTGCCCCCCAAAATACCCTATGCGAGAGGCTGACCTGCACACATTAAGGCTCACGTATTTCCTTGGCAGTGCTAAAGCTCCAAAATCAAATTAAGAGCTAAACCTCCCTGTGATGGTGCTAAATAATATACCATACCCCCCACCCCCAGAGGCATGCTGCCTGCTGTCAAACAGGAAGGATGGGCCGACTTTTAGAGAGAAAGAGCGAATGAGAGAGAGAGAAAGGGAAAGAAGGCATGCTAAGTAGGGATCAAAAAATGGCATGAAATGGAGGGATAGAGGGAAAGAGAAGAAGAAAGAAAAGCACTGAGAAGGAAAGAGTGAACAAGAACAGTAGGGGAAAGAAATTAAAAGATGACAAAGATGGACAGAGAAAAGGAACAAAGGGAGACAGAGTAGGCAATAGAGTCACAAGGACAGATAGAAAGGGGAGAGAGAAAAAGAGAGAGAGACTACCAAACTAGAGGATAAATAGCTACAGCTCTTCTGGCTGGGCCCGGCGAGGTCTACCGGAGGTCTCCGATGAACGAGGACCGGGGAACGTCTGAATGTCTCGGTCTCGATGGTGGCAGACGGCGACACACAGCGTTGAGGAATCGTCCTCGTCACACTCCCGGTAAGGTCACAACCCCCTTCATCCGCCGTCTGTTTGATTGATTCATAATGAGGACGTGTATGTGTGTGTGTTGGGGTATTAGGGGTGATTTTGGGGGTTGCGGTCTCAGCTAGGGAGGGAGGGAGATAGAACAATCTGGATGTCAGGGTGTTCTGACCTTGGCATACATAATGCCATCACCATGGAAACGCCTCTCATCAGCTCAGCTTGTCCTGGGACAATTACTGTAGGTCTTTGTACATAGAGCGAACCTCGCTCTGTCTATTCTGTCTCTCCATTTCCCTCTCTCTTATTCTGTCTCGCTCGTTTCCCTCCTCCTGTTTTCCTCCTCAGTTCTCTCTTCGAATAAACTCTTGCTGCCCAAAATACAGTCAATAGCTGTAAACACTTATATAAATACACACACACGCACACACGGGTGCACAGTGTTTGAAACCTGCACTCTGTGTGCGGAGAGAGCAGCAGACTCCTGCTGCGTTTGTATTTGGGTGCGGATAAATCAGAGGCTACAAATGGCTAATCTCAGACTTCAGACACAATAGATTACTGTGTGAAGCCCGTTAGCCATGCAGCCTAAAGTTAACTTTAAGAGCTGCAGTGTGCATAACATTATGTCAGCAACATTTATTCTCAGGGCTAAAAGTCTGCACAGTTTGTCCGCGCGAAGACTGTCTCGAGCTAAAGTATAAATTAAAGTAAACAGAGTGAATGGATGAGCTTAGATAGGCGCCATACTTAGAGTTATTTTTCATTCTATTTTCAAATTTCTGACTTTCATTCTGATGCTGTGTTTATTCACTCTCTTTCTTGGCTCCATCATATCTCCACCGGCTGTTTGTCTCTCATATTTTGCTAGGGAAACTTGATTTACATTTTCCCTATGATGCAGTGCAGGGGCATTTTCGACCAATAAAGCAGGGGTATAAATTCATTTTTCTGGTAAAAGAGGTTAAACTTCAGGCAAGACTGCACTTTCTTTGTTGAAAACACATTCTTTAAAGAAGCTCTTAGTTAATGTTCATCTAAATGTTGAGGGCTTTAGTGATAACCAAGTCACATTTATCAAGGAGCAGTCGGTTATATTATATGGAATAGTGTATGTTTATTATAAAAAGATTGTAAACCAAAGCTATTTAAATTTAAATTGACTTGATTTAGCATGATTTACAAGTTTCCTGTATTTGTTCCTGTAGCACTCAGTAAGTCCATAAATATACAGTATACATGAAAAAGCAAACAGTCATAAGTCATTCATGATTTGATGGCAGAGGTGATTACAAACTTAAATATTAATACAACAAATAATAGGAATTCCAATATTTATCTTTTGTCAAACAGTCTTGTGCATTGTGTTATGAGCTATATCTTAAAAAACTGTAGTCACGGTAACAGAGGTAATTGTTGTGTAGTATGAATATGAATTATGATTTATATTGCTTTCTCTTGATTTACAATAGTCCACTCTTAACTAACAAATAAAAAGGTCCATAGGAGCCTATAGCTACAGAATACTGTCCCTTTAGTAGGAACCTTATTACCTATCTAGGACCAAGTTGAAGCATTGCTGTGCTGGCAGCTCTTTGTGCCTTGCCATCTCCTGTAGCCTGTAAATCAAATAAACTCTCCGAAACAGCTGGACTTAGATGCAAATAATATAATCAATATTCCACAGAGCGTTTGGATTATTGATTTCACACACCCCTCATCAACCCAAAACTCCACAAAACCCATCAGGTTTCTACAGATTCCTCTATAGCGGCCTCATAAAACCTGGGTAAATATAACTTATCTTAAAATCATGCTGACCTACCTTTCTGTAGTGACATATAAAAAAAGAAACACCACACAGACAGTGTGTTGCATCTGTTAATTATGGCGCCTATAAAATGATAAAAACGCAGCACCATATGGATGTGGCTGACTGCTGCATATGGCTGGATCACATGGGAGTTATTCTCTGAATTATTATATTATTATTATTCTTAGCTGCTGCAGTGATGCATGCTTGCCAGATCTTCATTACCTTGCAGCCAACCAGCCAAGCTCTGCAAGGATTTCTGGGAATGCTGGATGTAGATGAGAGTATCCACATACTGCATGGTATGGCTGATAAGAGAGAATGGCCACAAATATATAACTCAATTTTTTATGTACAGCCTATAGCCTTATACTTGTAGCGCTTCCCCAGTATCACTTACCATGAGATACAGTGCCCTGGGTTCTTTTACTTTAACCATGATACCATGATAATGATATACTATTATTTGGGTTACCCCTTTAATGGTATGACGTGTATTACATTTTTAGGAAAGTATGATAGTGTGAATAAGTAATCTTAACCCTAGACCTTCCTATTTAGTAAACTGACAAAGATGGAAGTAACATATTATTTATTTACCACACGTTTAAATTTAAGGAGATCACGTTTAGTGATCTTTTAGGACGTCACACCTGGTAATATAACCAAAACAAACATTTTTTTACCAAAATGATGGAAAATGAAACGATGAAAGTATCAATAGGTGTCAATAGAGTCTTCACTCACACGAGCAGGACAACGGTGGGTTCCTCAACCAAGGTGAAGAGTTCAAACTGTCTCCTTGCTTTAAAAGGCGACGACAGTCCAACCACAGTCCCCTCGGAGATGACAAACAACAGCTGGTCTCCCTTAAACTAAGAGGTGCCGTGACCCAGACACACCTTCGTTCTTTTCCTACCCCGGCCTCGTCTTCTCTATTAGTCCTGCCCCCTTAACCAATTATAATGTTAAAAAACGTGGTATCTCTCTATACGGACCAATCTGAGGCAGATAAAAACTAACAATAACTAGGATAGTATGTACATTTCAGACAAACTATGGAAATGTTACCATCTTGACATGACCTACTTTTGTAACCACTGTAGGATTTCTATTGCAATGCAGATTTTAGCTCTGGGGATTTACCCAGGGGTTATATACAGGTCTAGAGAGTGGTTTAAACACATTTACATGGAATTACAAGTACAACACTTACAAGGTATTTATTAGTTACAATCTATTCAAGATCTAAGGGTGCTTTTCCACAGCATAGTACCGGCTCTACTCTACTCTATTCGCTTTTGGTACCAGGAACTATATTTTCCACTGCAAATAGTACCCCCTTAATATAGCTGGAGTGGTTGGAACAGTGGCATCACTATGACTCCCGCCTTTTATAGATCTGTAGTCACTTTTAAGAAGGCTACTATGCAGTGGAAAAGCTCCATTTGGGAATAATTCTTAATTAATAGAGGAAAAACAGGATACCTCTACTTTAGATCATGTGAATGTTATATAAAAAAATAAATGTTTAATTCCCTACAAAATTATTAAAGCCCTTCCATTTGCAGTTTTTTTTTTAGAATCAGGTATGTATGTGTGAAATGTACAGGGTTGTGCTGCGCACAGGTAGTGAGATTTTACGTCAAACAGCAGTGGTTGGTCCACCAGAGAGGATAGTCACTGTAGCAGCTACCTTTGGCCCACATGCTGTCTACACTCATGACATCACACATGAATCTGGGAGCATCTGTGTGGAAGGTTAGCCGATTATTTTGCTTATTATTATTTGTTTGGTGTAGTTACGGCCAACAGTAACCAGTTTTACAGTTAATAACCTGTCGGTGAATGCGGTGAATCGTTGGTGTTATTTCTGGTTGGTGTTATTTCTACAATATCATTATATCACACAGATCTTAATAGGAAAAGGCCTATATCACATTAGAGTGTGGTTAAAGCACAGGCAGGGGACAGAGAGACAGGTGTGGCCGGTGTGGCCGGTCGACACAGCTGCAGGTGGTTAGCTAATCTACAGGTTATATAGACAGGTGGCTAGCTCTCGTGCCTCTCAGGCGATGAGGCTGGGCTGGCACACACACATGCTTTCTGTTTAAAATCGACCTAAAACTGGACTTTTGTGTTAAAAAGAGAAGACAAAATAAACCTGTCTCACCTTGTCCGTCTCTGCTCCCTCAGCATTCTTGTTATGTCCTTATTCAGCACGTCTCCATTCAGAGAGAACCCTCTCTGTTCCTGGGGAGGGGAGGGGAGGAGAGGGGGGTTCTGACCGTGAAAGTGCAGCCGGGGGAGATTTGTCACGGCGACGGGGCCTCTGGTGTAACGTTGCAGCTAAACAGATAGAAAATAGATGTTGACACAGAGGTGACAGACTGTCAGCGCTGACATCACACCGGAGAGACTGCGGGAGTGAATGTGACGCTACACCGTACATCACACACTCCAGGACACACCGAGGGAGAGAGAGAACCTCAGGCTCATGACAGCCCCCCCCCCTCCCCCCCTCTCTCTCTCTTTTCTTGCCGGGTGTCTGAAATGAAAAGGTTTCTCAACAAGATGTCCATCTTGTAGTAGTAGTAGTAGTAGTAGTAGTAGTAGTCGAAGTAGTAGTAGTAGTAAACTATTTCAAGCCATAAAATAAATAGAGTAAAAACTAAGACAACATTACATAAAAGCAAGAAGAATGGGTTTTAAGAAGTGATTTAAAATTCATCACCGATTCTTCCTTATTTCCAAAGTCCAAATTTGAGTCTTTTGGAAAGTCTAGAAGGGCCTCACCTGAGGATGTAAGGCTGCTCCCAGGACCATATGGAGTAAACTTGTCTGACACATAACTTGGAGTCAGGCCCAAAAATGCTTTAAAAGTGATCAGTATAATGAATTATATGAATAGGGAGCCAATAGAGTGAGGCCAGCAGTGTGCTAATGCAATGTCGTGTGTTTAAAAACCAGAAAGTGTAAGCTAGCTGCTGCCTATGTCGTGTTTTCTGACAGGATTATAATGAGGGAAATAACCAAAGATAATAAGAAAGCCTATGATCATGTTTTATAGAATACCCCATGTCACTGGATGTGAGTGTGTGTGTGTGTGTCTGTGTGTGTGTGTGTGTGTGTGTGTGTGTCCCTGCATGAAGGTTGTCTCTGTGCACCTCCCTGTGTTATATATGGATGTGGGCCGGGGGCTAGGTGAGAAGGGGGGCGCACACTGGTCTACAATACAGTCCAGGGCCTCATCAGTACTAAGGCCAAGAAGTAATTAGCTTCTAGCGTGTCTCGCATGAAAATTAACAAGAGCTCTAAGAAAAATAGGGAAGCAAGAGAAGGAAATAAGAACAGTAAAACAAATAAGAACAGTAAAACAGAAAAGGGATTGACTACATCCACATGCAATATCCTGTCTTCTCATTTCAAGTAAATATTCAGCAATCGAAGCTAGTTTTGATGCAGATGCGTAGGAGACAGGCATCCGTAAAACACTGAAAAATCTGGGTGGAAAGCTTGCCACAAAAGTGCAACGTTCTGAAAGAGAAATTAGATCCAGGTCATAACTTGCTGGGTTTATCCTTCAACATACATTTTTTTTATATACAATTTGGAATATTGTCATATTTTTAATGATTATATAGAGTAAAACAGTGGTTCCCAAACGGTGTGGCAGGGATACAAGTCCTGGTGTGCCGTAGGATTTTGTGACGACCAGACATTATTTTTGCAATATTATACAAAATGTAAGGAATTAATCTTTAATATACTATATCAGTACTTGGTACGCGCTCATTTTCAAATACAGAGGCAAATTATATAGGCCTACCCTAAAAAAAATATTTGAAAGTTAAAGCAAACCCGCCATTCATGCAGTTGCTGGATGATGCAAATTATTTTACTCCAAGTACAAATTTGATGATCGTTTTATTCTCACATGGAGTAAAATTTGTTAAATTAAAGTATCACTGCAATGCATTAGCATTACAAGGCACACTACTCGCCCACATACTGTAATGATCTCCAAGACATATTTGAACTAGATCACTCTCATCCTGACATACTGCCTGGCGTTGTTCCAGAGAAAATTCCAAAGAAAAATATAAAAATAATTAAAAAATATAATTAATATAATTGTTTGTCAAATCTTATTTGGCATTAGTAAATAAAAATAAATGCTTACAGAGTGATGACACATGTTATAGAGGCTGTTGTGCACGGATATGAATACAGATGTGCATCGAGATTTTGGCTTGCCCTTTGGTGTGCCTTTGGCACAAAAAGTTTGAAAACCAATGCAAGTAGAATATAATAACCATCGCCAGTTGGTCAAAAATATCCCCATACTCTTATAGAGCCATGGAAAAATTAAGAGACCACTGCCCATTTAAAAAAATATAATATCTATATACAATTACATTTTTATTTAATACATTTATATTTTGTTTATTTTATTGATCTACT
>JAOEHI010039294.1:0-22324 GCA_025447815.1 Percopsis transmontana
GTGTGTGTGTGTGCGTGTGCGTGTGTGTGTGTGTGTGTGTGTGTGTGTGTGTGTGTGTGTGTGTGTGTGTGTGTGTGAGTGAGTGATTGAGTCAAGATGCTGTGCGTGTTCTGACAGTCGAACGGTGAAATGATGTTATTGATTTGTCCAAGGAGACGCCTCACAACCCCACGGTACACCCCATGCATGTCATCAGGATTAATGCACAGTACTCTGTACTCTGCCCTAGTTTAGGGACAAACTCGATGCTCCTCCCTGATGCCGCCCTCTGACTAATACAAGACACCTTATCCATTCTTGTATCTCCACAGACTGGTTTGGTTAGGGTTGGCACAGGAGGGGCATCTACAACACCTAGATCTGTGGGAATATGTAGCCTAGACCACATACAGCATTACATCATATTAAAATAATTGTAAATGTGAAATAATAGAGAATTTCCCTATTAAAATCGCAAACAACAAAGGCTCAGTGCGATAAGAAACAACAAAAGACACTGGAAGGTGGTTTGTCTTATTTATTAACCAACAATAAAATCCTAATCCGATCTTTTGCTGTGAGAGTCCTTGCATACCTCACTCCCTTAAGATCAAAAGACATGCCAGTCTTAAAATAGAGCTCTTTAAGTGACCATTTGCGATGGCTGGCCCACTAACCTCTAAGTGATCAAATACCTTATTCCATCAGGCTGCTACAGTAAACACTCAGCTGTTGTTGCATTTGTTGCAGTATGAAATTATATACAGAACTATGTGCACAAGGAGCAGTATACCAGTAGAATCTTAATGATGATACCCAAACCATTAACTGATACTCTAAAGTGGTGTGTCCAGAAGGAGAATGATTATGGTCGAGGGGATTGTGTGTGTGCGTATGCGTGTGTGGGTGAGTCTACTGCACACAGACATGGCAGTGCATGGACTTCCATACGCGACATGCATCACAGCCCATGCCCACAAGCTTGGGCATCACAGCTTAGAAACTGCAATTGCAACGTACCCCAATAATTAAGTGACAATAGAAGACAGTTTAATTACAATGCCACTCCTGTCTCATAGCAACATGCCTCTGAACATAGAGAGGGCCATGCGAGACACTGTCAGTAATTTCACTTAACCAGTCAAAGCGCCCCCACTGTCTCCCTCCATTTCTCTCCACTTCTTCAGCAGATTAGGTGTTAAAACACTTGGACTGCATCTTTTCACAGCACAGAGACCCCCAAGCCTACAGCTTCGCTAACAGGAATGTGTAAACATGAGCTGTCAATAAATACATTAGCCTTTTAGTGAGACAATTCACATCCAAAATAATTTGAAATATTGGGAAGCTGAGGCCCTATCCAGGAGCATGTAACAAACCAAAGTGAATCATTTAAATCATTTTGCTATTGATAGAAGAGCTCATCTAGTGTAGATGCGCATATAAAAACAATCTGAGAAAGTCAGATTCGGCCCCAGGTGTGACATAATTTCTATATTGTAACCAATCATCTGACAAATCCTCCCACTCAGATAGCCAATTAGGGAATGTAAAAAGTGCATCTTTAGCTCACAAGGGCTAAAGATGCAAATTGGAATGATATCGGGCCATTTTATTTCACACACAAGGAAAGCTTAACTATATTGTTTATCCTGCTGTCTCTGTCTGTAATGTGGTGTGTGATGTAATAACAGGCAGAGTGGAACATCATGAACATCATGATCTACCGGCCAACACCAGCCTGATACGGTCTAGGGTGCAGAGCAACACGTGCACACTTTGGGTACACACACACACACACACACACACACACACACACACACACACACCCCTTCTGAGGCTTTGTGTGCATGTGGCCATGCGAATGAGTGGGCGAGGTGACTGAATGGGCAAGTGGGAGTGCGTGAATGACAGACAGGCGAGAGGGTGACTGACAAGGACAGCTCTAAGCCTGCTGAGCTGGGAAGCGTATCAAATGGCGCAGGAGAGCGCAGAGCCGAGCTTGGCAAAGCACCGGTCTGAGGCTCGGTTACAGGAGGGGCTTGGGAGAGAGCCGGGGAGGTCATAGGAGATGTCTCACTTGGCCTGCAGCACACCCAGACATTTGCAAAGTCAGGGTAAAGTTAAATCCAACATAACCGACGTAGAGCGTGGTCGGTGGGATGGGGAGTCTACAGGGAAAAGTGAGCGAGTGGAGTCAGAGGAGAGGAATGTGTAGTTATTTAAAAAAAACAAGAAAAAGGACAGTAACAGGTAAGGACGGACATGCTCACCAGCACTTTTCAGAAAGCAAAAGGAAACACCCTGCTCTACCTCCAAGCAATGGTAAGATTCCAAGCCCCAGCCAGAGCACTGAGATCTACCACCTCGGCTGGCAGGCTGGCACCTCCGTCGCTATGAGCTGCGCGGAAGAGTCGTGCAGCCCAGTCCAGGCTCTTCTCCATCCTGGCGCCGCAATACTCACACATACACAAAATGTCCTTCTTTCTACTCTTAGATCAGCTTTTAGAATATTAAGCACTTTGCGGTTCGCAATTATTGACCGTTTGAAGAGTGAATGATAACTTACGATTATTGCAATTATTGACTGAGGAGTGAATGATAACTTTCGAGTAATATTCTGCCAATGCATAGGTAAAGTAACCTTGTTACATGATGCTGCGCCTATTCTGGAAGAATGTTATGCGCTTGCAAAAACTGGTGGTTAACCAGTTCAACTGTTGACAAATGTACCAATTGTAAGTCACTTTGGATAAAAGCGTCTGCTAAATGCTGTAAATGTAAAGAAAAGGAAGTTTTGCTCAGTCGTGGTCCCTAGTGTGTTCTTACTTCAAGTCAGGAGCGCTGTTCAGAATAGGTTAGCTTAAGAGGATACTCTTCAGATATGCTTTATTATTTTTATTTGCCATAACAGCATCCAGTAAATCAAAATATAATCCAAGGACCAATTAAAGATAGCGGTCTGCCATTTACTATACTGTAGCACTACAAGGTTCTTCATTTCAGACAGACCGCTCTCTCTAGCAGCTAGCCTTGAAACTAAAAACCTTAATTGATATCACCTACAATTTCAAGTCTATCAAACATTTACTCACAACAGCCCTGACTTTATTTGGGTTGAAGTCAGAAAGAAGGTTAGAAGAGGACAAGATCTGCTAAAGTCAACCCAAAATTTGAATTGGTCTCCCCTTCATTTCCTGATATTCACAGTTGACACAAATTATTGGTCTGTAGATCCTGTTAAAAGTCATTCCTGTCTGAAGGATGTGGTTACAAGAAATCAGGGAGGATAGAGAGAAAGACAATGATTTGTACCTGGCAAATAGAGGTTTCCTTGGTTAGACGTGCCAACTAAGATAAATCAGTATCGTCAAGTTGACGCCAGTGATCTGTTTTGCATAACACATATCCGATTACACACTTGCTTTTCTAGTTTTTAGCTGGAGGAGGTGAATGTATTTTAACAAGGAATGTTATTTACATTTTACATTCCTAACAAAGCAACTTGTAGTTTGGATGAACACACAGTCGCACACCTACAGTGCATGCACTAAATTCAACTGCCTCAGAACTGGAACTAAATATTTTATAAACTAACAATATACTCTCAAATCAGTCTAGACAATAGTGGGGTGCTGTGACAGCTGTCGCTCAACTGTTTGTCAATGATAACTCGGAAGACCGCAGGACCATATTAAGCAGGTTGGGACCAGTGACTGCAATTGAGAAAGAGAAAACAGCCTGTCAGCCTGAAGCAGCTGAACAGGTAATCAGTGTGATTCACATGTGTGCAAAACATGAAAATCCACTAGTCAACAGAGGGATGCCTCTGCCCTCACACTCCTGCAATCTGCCACAGAGAGAAGACTCCAATCTCCATGGAAACACAATCTACCCTTTAGTTGCTAGAGGACTTGCATACATGCACACACACTATGGTTTCTAGCTATAGTTTCTATTAAAGTGTGCTTTCAGTATCATGGTCTCATGAGGGGGCTCAAGGGGAGGGGGCTCAAACACAGTCCAACTGCTCTCCCAGACCTCTCTATAATCCAAGGGTATCAGAAGATTAAAGTCACAACAGAAATTAAGATGTAGTCTCACACTCCCTTTTTTTAACCTCCCGTTCAGACTGACTTTACATTGACTTTATTTAGGGTCCTATTATTTGTTTTCAACATTTTCCATTTTCTCTTAGCTAAAAAGTATTTTTGGCTTCTATATACACAATATTAAAATGCAGGAGACTGAAAATAATATGCATTTTTAATCCTCCCTTTAACAAATTGGGCTTGTAATTTTTGGAAATGTCAAGAAATATGTAAATGACCATAAAATCTTACTATTATGGTAAAACGGGGATAATATAATAAGACATTATAATGGCTGTATATGAACAAATAAAAAATATTGTCATCGATGACATCACATGTACACATTCAAAAATTTAAATTATCATTGATAAAGTTTCAATTGGATCCTAACGAGTATAGAGCTATGAAATTTGAAATAGGACAAATGTAAAAAGCAAAACAGTCAAACAAATTATGTACATGTTTCCAGTGTACAACACCCCACCCTCCTACGCCAGACCCCTGCCGTGTAAGACACACTATGAAAAACTAAATATATACACACACAGGGTGCCATTTGTGAAAAAACGGGGGGATATTTTGAAACATTTGTATTCATAAAAATAAATCATGAACTTGAAATTCTTAACTGCATTTGCAGGAATTTGTTAATATTTTTTTTTTCTTATCATCTTATGAAGTAGCCTAGCGCAATATTTTCAGAGGCCAGCGCTGACCGTGGGTGGTCCATTTTGGATTGTATTGTTCTATCACACTATAGACAGTTCACTTTACAGCGCTTTACTTAGTTTAAAATAGGCTCGGCTACTTCTATATCCCAGCCTCTGCTGAACCGTGGATCGATTGCAAAGTTAAACCATCACAATAGAAACAGTTTTACTGCTGCTGTTACTTTTTAAAGTAATAATGTTAACATTTCATCGTGATGCAGAGCTGCAGTGAAAAGATAGAAAAGACAGATGCATTAAGTATGTGTGTAAGCGTTTAACTCTGAAGCGCACTGGAGTGACTGGATTAGGGAGAGTGAGTGATCAATAAGCTTTAGCCTCTATTGAGTGTAACTTCGGTCATTCTCAGTGGTGTAACTGGGACACTGGGCTGCTTGTCATCACAGAAACAGATCATCAGATTGTGATGTTTATTCCCGCTTCAGTAATATGCTGCCTTCCCTTCGACACACAGCTCCACTGTGCTGCGGAGCTGCTACGTTCGCGCCAGTGTTGATAGGCTATTACTCCTGCGCTATAACCAATGAGATAGCGCCATGGGCGGGACATTGAACAAGTCTGAGACAGCTACATCAGACAGCTACATCAGAGCCAGCCAAAGAAACGCATTTTTTATTTAAATGGACCAAACTACGTATCGATCCGTGATGAGTTTTGTGATCTGTCTCGCCACTAGTGTAGTAGCACTGATCACTTTGTGGGGGAGATACATTTTGTCCCCACCGGGGATAAAAATAATTCAGCAGAGGCAGGGATACATTGACCAGAAAGGGGGAGATCCCACGCATCCCCCCCGGCAAATCACACCCTGTATACACACACATTCAAATTACAGATTCTCAAGCAGAAAGGTACATTTGTCATCTCAACAATAATTGTTTTCACTGGAAGTGAAATGAACAGCTCAAAAGTGGATTTGATGTCTGTGACACGGCTGGTAGCATATCGGGTGGGACCAGAAACCATTTTGATGATATATTCTAATCCGAGTCTTCCATGTCTCTCAGGCAGGAAGAGGGACCACAGTTTCCCCATTTTTAGAGCCAACTGTGTCAACACTTCTCCATGGCTGGGCAATAGGCTCTGGTTGGGACTGAGAGACATAAGAGGAGGCCTGTCATTATCAGGGTTTTCCACATTGTCCTAAATTTCAGACCAATCCTCACTTTCACTGCTACAAAACATTCTTTCGAGCAACAGAAAATCTCTTTCTAGTCAAAACCAAAACATACCAGAGTGAAATTAGTTACAAGGCTCTATTCTCCCCTTTTTATACGTTTGCTCCACCCCCCTGTTCCCCCTAACACCTCCCAGGGGTTGGCATATTATGTGTGTTGGGGTGGGGGGAAATTACTATTAGGCCATTTAACAATTAGCAGAGCAGATGGGGGGTTAGGCATCTTGCTCAAGGATGCTTACAGGTAGGCCAACTCTGGGGCTTGAACCCACGGCCTTCCTGTCAGTTCCGTCCAACACCTAGACCACTAGGCTATCCTGCCCCCTCTCCGGCACACCTGCATGAGAAACTTTGAATGTCTGGTTCCCGGCACTTCCAAAGACACTGTATAACATTGGGGGCAGGTGTGTGGTTTTGTGTGTGCGAGTGTATTTGTTAGGGAATAAAGAGGAATAGTTATGAGTCAACTAAACCCTCAACACCAGACAGAAACTGAATGGCACAATATCAAGTTGATAGAAAAAGGTTAAGTATGTTTTATATGCTGTTAAAGAGGCTCTGGGGTCTCGGAGACCCCAAACAGAACATGAGGGTTAAATTAAATATACAGGCAGTTAACAAGCGTTAAATACCGCTGGCTTTGTTTACGTTTTACTTTGGCAACCCCAAATGAACACAGCCACATACCTTGGATCCATCCACACTGATGATGCGGTAGCTGTTGCGCGTGCTGTCGTAAAAATAGGAGACTGTGACGGCCTGCTTGCTGGCAGGGACCCAGTTCTTCTTGGTGGTTGGGTCAATCTGGAAGACATGTGCCCTGGTGGTGAAGATCGGCTGCTCCCTGGAGACAACAGAGGGGAGCAATGAGAACCTATTGTGGTGTGCAGCTCCTCAAGCAGACATATTCTCCATGACACTAAGCCACACAGCATCTACAATTGCATTGTGTGCCTACAGATGGGGGCCCTGCTGGGGCTTGAACACCCACACTACTAGATTAGCCTGCCACAGTAGGCCTAGAAGACCACTGTTCCCTGGGATGCCCTGTTCATCTCGGCACAGGGAGGCAGGTGTTAATGTAACACAAACCCTAATCCCTCATGGCAGCCTGTGACCATTAGCACATCAGCACCTCCTGAGCCTCTCAAATAACAGACCGGGAAATAAAAACACAGCTTGCTTTCCCTTGTGCAGCACTTTCATGTGGAAAAATTCGAACTATTTCCAGCTCACTTGAACCCATCAAATAGAAATCCAATACGTTCAAACTCTGTTGGCTAGCTTTTAGTCAAATGAATGGAACTACAAACATGGCAGAACATCTAGTGTCACACAGGTGGCGCTGCCCATGGATCCTGGTCAATAGCAGTAAAACTAATCTAGTCCAGTGCGCCGCACTTCATTCAATCAAGGAACAGTGCCAACCATACTTTCAGTTTAATAGCGCCCTATGGAGAGTGTCTACTAACAAGGTAATAGTGTCAGGCATACCAAGCTAAGTGAAACTGTGCTGTAACTGTTGTGATGCGAAACCAAAAGAGTGGAGATTGCAGTGTGCGGCAAGAACTCATAGGAAGTGTAGTGGTTTAATCTGCTTTTAATCACGATTATATAATGTTAACAATAACAAGGAGTTCAAATCATATTGGCAAATACACTTGTGAATAACAATTTAGCCTAGAATATGAATATTTTCACTAGAATTACACTACTTCCTTGAAAAACCTGTTGCAGGCTCCCTTCCAGCTATGAGGACCCAGTTGCCTGTGCATCTGAATACTCCTACCGCAGTGGTGGAAGCTGACTAAGACATTGTTTGGGCATCAAGGAGCAAAATTAGAAAAGCTTTTAAATTATAATTATCTCAGAATGACAAATTACAGCAGACTCTGCACCCCAACACACATACAGTACATGCCTATGTACGTGTGCACACGCATACTCTTAAGATGCTGTCATTAACCTCATGACACACACACACACATCTCCCCCTCCTTTCTCCGTGTTGGAGAGCATCAAAGCCAATGAACACATCATTCATGAATAGCGAACAGCTCAGTCCAGTGCAGTTGCACGCCTGCTTACATTCATAATTGTGTGCTCGTGTTCTTCCTCGATGAGGTTCAATGCACAAACCAGCAAGAAGAGCCACTAGAAATCAAGACCTGAAAGTAGGCAATTCATATATCCATACAGTACACACATATTCACCATGTTAATGCACAAATATTTTGAGGCTCCAGTAAATATAAACGGGGGGGCAAAAATTCAAAAGCTAATGATTTCACTTCCATTGAGATTATGGGCAATAGAGGGGTGAAAGCCCAATAAATCTGCTGTCCCTGTTAATCCTAATATCAGAGCAGATCTGCTTTGGGAGCAACACAAAACACATTAAACAGATCACTGTTGCTGATTCACACACACACACACACACACACACACACGGTCAGCAGCCAGCCAGCACCGATAGTCCTCACAGGGCTGAGAAAGGCTACTGCCACACTTGTTCACAAGCATGTTAAAGTCTTGGTCGAATCAAATGATCAGATTTAAAGAGACACAATAAACCCCCCCAGTCAGCCCACGCTGTCTGCCCCTAAAAAACACACCCACACACACCTAAGGTGATGCAGTCGTTTCTACTGCCGAGAATGTTCACAGCCACAAACCGAACTAGACCAGAGTTTAATACAAAACGAATGTCCAAGGCCAGTTCTGGGCAAGGATTCCTCAAAATATTGAGCTGTCAAGATTAAGTACAAATGCAATACCAACAAATGAACCCATACATTTTTTAAATGATCAGCAGAATACATTAAATGGAATGGTCCGCTACCCTAAGGAAAAAGCTTCCATATTACAGTATGTTCTAGCAGCACCCTGCACTTCTCAGAAGTAGCAGGCAATAATGTGATGCATGACTAAGCCTGCCTGAGTCCTATACTCTTAAACCCTAGTTGGCTCACTGTATATGTACACGTTTCCCATCCAACAGGTTCAGATATCTCTGTATATGTTGCTTACCACAGGGATAAGCCTCCTGCAAAGAGACAGTTTCAGGACATTGTTGGTGTCGGATTAATCTGTCACAAGACCAAAACTGTGAATAATGTCAGAGCTGCTTCCACCTTTTAGAAATACAGGTCTGGGTGGAAAGATTTCATTTTCTGTTTTTGCAACACATTTAAATAGGATTTGGCCATTGGTTTTCTGCTGAAATGATCTATAGTCCGAAAACATACTTAGTCTGGATTATTTATTTCAAGATTGAGGGCAGTTAGCACAACACAACTATTGGCCATAAAGACAAGAAAAACAGCACTGATATGTGGACAGACAAGCAAATTCTTTACATTCCTACTTGGAATCACAGCAGAAATGTTACTTAACCTGGCAGGCAGTTGTCAGAACAAAGACATTCCGTTTCACTCTTACATCAGTGTTTCTCAAATGTTTGGATTTTTACATGAAAGGGGTAGTGTGTATATCGTATTTATTGGACAGACAGGGCAGCTCTGTGAAAAGATGGGTCTTTTAACACACTGATACTTCATGTGCAGTGTGTGCACTTTTTGACTAAATCTCAGATTGGCAATATATACAAAAAAAAAATCTCTCTCAACTGAGGGATTAGAAATGCTATCTCTTGCTCATATATTGGCACATACTGTATATTGTGCATACACACTGCCAGCCCAAAATGGGATTCATGAAATTGCGGATTTAATAGTTGAGCTTACACACTACCCCCTTAATGTGCGGGAAAATATGATTTTGCCTGCCAGAGTATTTAATAATGTGTTATAAAGGATATAAAATGTTATAAATGATAAAACACGTGTTAAGCAAAAATAAAATGAAATGTTTAGAAATGTTTGGGCCATTTCAAAATGATAGCTTACGATGTTTCCATTTCACCTGCTGGACACAAGGGACAGATCCATGTTTGAGAATACACTCATAGGTAGGAATAATTGTTCATGGTGACAAGACAGTATTTTTTGTATGTGCACTGTGTGGTTAGATTTCCTCCCGATACCCTTATCAAAACCCTGAATGACACATCTACGACTCTAGCCCTGCTGGCACCTAGTGAAATTCTTTGGCAAAATATATTGTTAAAGTGTGCAAAAAGTTCCCTTTTCTTTTTTTACTGTAAATAATGCTGACAATGCAGCTTTCTGGTTTGCCTCTGAATAAGTATAAAATAATTTAATATAAATGTGGATAATATTGCACACTGACGGTTTCCTATTTCTTAACCTGAAATTATTAGCTTGCAAGGTATAGCCTTATTTAGACACAATGACCCCATACTTCCAAATACAACCTCCACATACACACACACAACTTGCGGTACCAAGTTGTCTATAATATAGATCCTGCCTCTGTTGTGTCTGCATGTGCTCAGAACAACTGAGAAACCATTAGACCAGGTCAGCAATACATTGCAATAATAAAATGCATGCATGCAAGGTTGCACGCTACACTTGGGTATGATGTCAAAATATCATATGTAACATTCGTGCACAAATGTAAAAAAAATATTCTCACATCTTAAGTTAATTACATGACTTCCCATTAGCCAGTTTAATCCATTTTATCTGTCATACAGTATGAAGAGAGTTGAGGCTTGCAATCATAATACCTGCAGTGCTGCCCCATTAGTGAGAGTGGAGCTATGTCTGTCTGAATGAGCACCTAACGTTAATACCAACGCCACCTGGTCTTTTATCCAATAGGCTGCTTTATAAATGATGTCGTGATCATTTGGGCCATGGTGGGCTCTACTGTATAGTCTCCATTAAATGTAGAAAACACTTCTATGTGCACAAAGAGCACATTTCACAATTTACCCTCAAATGTGTTTACACCTGTGTTAGCGAGCATTTCTTCTTTGCCAAGATAACCCATCAGCTGGACAACCGATTAAACAGCATCATCACTACACAGGGGTTCCTTGCGATTCTAACTCTCTTGACACTCGTGCCTCACGTTTTGAGGGACTGTGCAATTGGTATGCTGAGTAAAGGTATGTCTACTAGAGCTGTTATGTTATGAGTAATTGGTGTTCATTTCTACTGGCACCTTCACCACAAGGATCTGAACAACAATTCCTAGATGTTGAAAATGTCCCAGTTCTTCCATGGCCAGCATACTCAGAGATTGAGCCATTATGCGTGTTTTAGATGCTATGGGTCGGTGCATACACATTCCAGTTCCCAGCAATATCCAACAAGTTGCACAGCTATTAAAGAGGAGTGGAACAACATATCACAGGCCACAATCAACAACCAGATCAACTTTATGTGAAGGAGATGCATCGCACTGCATGAGGCAAATTGTGCTCACATACCAGTCAGTATCTTGTCACATACTGACTGGTATTCTGTTGCACAACCACACCTTGTTTTCTAGGAGAAACTGTGACCAACAGAAGCATATGTTCAAGCATGTGAAATCTATAAATAAGTGGCTAATAAATCTCACTCAATACAAAAAGGGGTAGTCTAAGACATGGGCAGGATATAGTCTAGTGGTCTGGCCTTCGGGTGACTCCCAACCGAATGTTCCTAGGTTCGAGCACAAGCATGGGCCCCATCTGTAAGTATGCTTGATCAAGATACTGTACCTAACACCTACCTGCTCCTTAAAGGTAAATTCCAGCCTTTTTGACCTGGAATCTCTCTCTCTCTCTCTCTCTCTCTCTCTCTCTCTCTCTCTCTCTGCAGGATTGGAACCTGGTGTGGCGAGACCAGTCTTCAGCCACTCGCCAATCAGCACTCCACCCAGCTACTACTTATACCTGGCTGTCCCTTCCACTCATCGCCAGGTCGTAAGTTTGCTCTACGTCAATTTATGAGCTACGACGCTAACTCTGGATTACCTCCGGCTTGCCTTTTCCCACCAGACCTGAACTCCTGGAACCTGACGGAGGAGCATTTCCGTCACCTGTCACCATCCGCCTGGATAACCTCCCCGGCATTCTCACACTGCACTGGACCCACCTGGTAGCATGGCATACCAGTCGTTGTGTTTGTTTTTGGACATTGTATCTGCCTTTTGGTTTTTATGTTGAAAGGAGCACTATATATATATTAAAGCACTTTAAACTACATCTACCTCAGTGTCTGAGTCTGTGCCAGAAGTCCGTCCCACCGGTTCCCAACACTCTCTCCCACCTGTGACGATACTTTGTGACCAAATTCTAATCAAACAAGCGCCACAATTGGGAGAGATGGTAAAAGAAGTTCAAATTTGCCCAGAATGCTGCTTTAATAATTGTAATGACTAAGAGGACAGAGGTTTCAGCTTTCTTGAAATGTTCAATCAGAAGCCAAAGCCAAGTCTTAATATCAAAGATCCAACATGGAGAAGAAGGAAATAAAGAAGGTCTCCACAGAAGCACAGCACTACAGCAGATGGCCTCCTAGGCCTCAACCATCTGGTGAAGAAACGTCCAATCCCTGTTAGTCTGTCCCCTTTCATTTACCCATTTGTACAGTAAGGGCCATAGCTCGTCTGTGAACCCTCCTTTCCCTTATCATAGACGACAGGGGCTAGCTACATTTTACAATCCCCCTCCCCTTGTAATTGTGCTCCCTAGGCAGCCAAAAGAACCACCACTACGTCACACATTACAGAGCCTAATCAAGAGGTGTAAGCCTTTAGCTGTCCTTCTCTAGCTAGGAAGGAGATTACCATTTATCCCTGTATTAGGACTAGCCCTCTCAGCGCAGCTTACTTTAAATAGAGATATGCTGATTGCGTTGCTGTCTGTGACCCTTCATTAGGTGGCAGTGGCTTTGGGCGATCTCCGCTTTATTTTGGACGATTCCAAAAGGGAAAGGAAAAGACTCAAACTGTGAAACTCTAGCCTAGACAACATCATCGCTTCCTTTCCAGCTTCAATCATTATCTAAATATGATGGGAAAACTTTCTTGAACTTGTTATTTAACATTGTTATTAACAATGCATCTCAATCACATTGAGCCTAAACTGTCAATATAAACCAAAAATGTGATCACATCAGAGGTAGCATGCGACCACCACAGACTCAGAACATTCAAACACAAAGGTCAGGAGGTTGCTGATGTTAAGCATGAATCTTATTGATCTTATTATTGACGAATGTCCTACAGAAAATGTCCTTTTTTTGATAAAAAGGCTATGTGTGCATGCGTGCACTTGGCAGGGAATGTGTGATAAAGTTAATCTATAACTAAGGACAAATAGCCCCAGTAAGAAAATATTTACAAATGCGTTACCCACCCCTACCTTCTTATTAAATCTTAGGCCTATTTCTCGTGAATAAGCAATCATCAAAAAAATTATTAATGGAAGCATCTGTCGCAATGTAGGATCAATACAATTTGCTATTCCTTATAAAATGTGCTAAATGTTTCCAATGACACTGGAGCTAGAGAAAGACTGAAAGGGGACATGTTTGTCCCTCTTACTCAGTAGGTGTGACCGACAGGCGAGTCTCTGGTTGGCCGTCATGCTCCATCTATTAATGCAGTTTCATGACACTCTTAACACAACCACCTACTTTCTAATTTCAAACCTGCTAGGTATGACTGTTGAACAGGTTTTCCTACACACCTGCTAAATGACCTGATTGTAATTGGTTATAGCCTACTTTAGTATATGAACAACACATTTAATGTAAGCTTAGTCAATAAGGGTGGAATATAGTTTGTATTTGGACACTTACAAATTTCCATGGGCTATTATTACAAAAGGAGGCGTAGACTAGTAACAAAAAGAGACAACACAAGAAAAATGAGGCCACATCCGACTCTATAGGTTACTAAGCATGCATGCACTGAAGGAGGAGAAAGGAAGAGTCCCTCCATCCCTGTGGGCAACACACGCATTGCTACGACAATCACTACAGGACCATTTGATTTTCATTTTACACGAACGCGGTTGTGCGTGGGCAGTGTTGACTTTGACAGCTTCAAACACACCGCAATCCCAACTCACACACGCAAAGATAGTTCAGATAACGTTCAGAAATTAAGAAGTTGTGGTTACTTAATTGCTACACCGGGAAATGTGGCCAAGGTGAGGCCACCTGACTGTCCCATAAACTAATAAGCAAAGATATAGCCTGCTGGTCACATCACCAATTTTATAGAAAGAAAAGAAAAAAATAAAATCACACAAAAAAAAAGAAAAAAGAGTGATCGAATAAAATGGGACAGTGGGGGTTTCTTCAGCTGGCAGCGGGCATAACACACACACACACACACGCTATAGAAAGGAATTTAAACGCTTAACAGAGAAACTTTTAGGTAGTAGGACGATTTTTAAGTCATTAAATGTATTGTTTTAGCCAGAGCATGTAGGCTATCAGCGATTTGTAGATTACTTACCCCATTGCCACGGACTTCACGAAAATTCAGTTTGTGTGATATGATATGATGGATTGGAAAATAATATTTGAAAAACAAATCAATCTCCACTAATGATTATCGGTGCAACGAGTTCATTTCCATACCACCAGATCTGAACAAGTCCTTAGCTAAGCGTGAAGTGAAATATGAGAATACTTCTTCGGAAACTCGATTCACCGGGTTGCCCAGGTTTCGTGGATTCTCAGTCCATTTCGGGAAGTTTTTTTATGTTTAAGTAAGCGACATTACGATTCCACTGTGCTATTCCCTACTCCTTGTTGCTCTGAAAACCTGTGCTTATAAATTAAGTTAGTGTTTCCCTGCGTGTTGCGCAGGAGTTGTATCTCCCTAATGTGTCTGTTTCATATGAGGATTGGAGAGAAGCAGCAGCAGCGACACTGAGCGGCTTCCACCTGCTTACGGTTTTGCCACCCACTCTTCTTTAGAGCTTGTGGCATCTTTGTGGAATCACAGTGTAAAAAAAAGAAAAAAGTATCTTAAACTAAGTTAGAATAAAACACTGAAATACGTTGAAAAAAATACAGCAGAAAATTAGGAGCACTTACATTTTTCAAATTCCTAAGTTATTGGATCCCAAACGCAGTTCCCTAAATAAATTGTAGACCATATCAAGCATTGAGACACTTTTCATGACCTAATATTGTCCTTAGAATCGGTGGAAGGAATTTTAATAAGCTTTAAGAGCAAAATCTCTGACAATATGTTGCTGCTTTATGTTTGTGTTGCCTGTCGACACGTTAATTACAAGGGCAAGCTTTACAGGTGTGTTGGAGCTGGTGCGTCCCCGGAACCATTACAACAGTTCCGAGGGAAGAGTTACAGTGGCGTACTGTCTGCAGGATTCAGTGTCCTGTTTGCTTTCTTAACATTTATTTCTAACTGAAACTGTTTATCAGGTAACTTTACGTGTGTTTTTTTTTAAATATCGTATTCTATGACTAAGTTTCACGACAAAACGTGTGTACTCTGTTTAAATTGAGCTAAAGTACCGTTATTTCTCTTAATTGGTCTACCTTAGCATTTGCTAACTGCTAGTGTTTGCTGCGGCAGCGTGGTAAAAGTTACATAATTGTGGCTTTTGTTTTGTCTTAGAATGACCGAAACCACAGAACCCCTGCCTAACTACGAGCAGCAGTTTGTCCACCGGTTTTCCACAGAAGACAGTGAATATCAGGAGTATCTCAAGCGACCAGTCGACACCCCACCAATTGTGGAGGATTGGAGTGGACGAGGAGGTGGAAACGGCAGAGGCAGAGGGGATAATAGGTAAAAACAACGTCTAAATTGACAATTTTTACGTGTGAGTAGGGTAAACACGGCTGTACCTTTATACAATTGTAATAGCTTTGTTTAATTCCGGTGTGCTGATTAGCGCACATAACAGAAACAGACCTATTATTAATTGGCTACAGTCGTGTTTACCCTGCTATGACCCTTAACACTTCGTGAAAAAGGCCTTGTGGAATAAATGTTGGCAATATGTTGCATTTCAGCCATAAAGCAATACAGATGTCAACAATATTTATCAGTTTATTCAGAACTATTGCCTAAAATTTGCTCTGAATAGGACAGTATATGGCATAGTGTGTGCGTGTGTGCTGTCCTGTTGCCTCCACTATAAGCCTTACACCTGGCAGCTTACAGTTGTATTCCTTCAGACAACATTCTCAATTGTTCCATGGCCCTCATACACGCTGTCAACTGCTGTTATACTATTGTTGCTGACAATTGTCTGTCTAGATTTCCGGACCATCGTGGACACAGGGGCAGAGGTTGGGGAGGGGACCATCATAGGCAGCAACAATGGCAAGACAGAGATGGGCGTTGGGGACATGGAAGTGGACATCACTCAGGTTCTCATGGTTACAACCAGGGATACAACTCGTACAACCAGAGGGCACGTCATGATCGCTATTAATCCTCATGGAATTTTTTTATTTTTCACTTGTATCCTATTGCTAAAGTTTAATAAATGTTAAATACCTTATACATGCAAGGGTAATGGTGTATCTCAAAATTCAGCTTGATTACTCCTGCCCAGGTATAAAACTATTTCCATTAACCTTCTGTTTTTTTTTTTTGATTGCCAGAAAATCAGAGTAACATAACAAAGCTCTCCAGCTGATACATTATTCATACTTTAAAGTTTCTTTCATAAAATGGTTTTGTACATGTAAATGTTCAGCAGGTCTGGATTTTATGAATATGGTTGTTAAAGGTACACTCCTACTCACAATATGGTTTCCATAATTGACCTTGTGGTCAAAGCCAACATTACAAACATTGTTTTGATTTGAAACCCTTGACAGTGCATTTCTCTTCTATATGTGAGTGGCTTGCACTATTTTCTACTCCTCCTGTAGAGCGTCTGGGCTCACACTGTTCTCATCCCCTCCCCCTACTATCGCATGCCCTTTCATGGACAGTTCAAAATATAAACCCTCAACTGGGATGGGTGGGGTTCTGAAGTCACTAACAGTCAAGTGTACTTTTTTTTTTTTTTTATCTTATCAAAACTACCACTGAAAATGTACATTTGTAATGCATTTATTGTATTTTTCTATTTCACAAACCTGTGAAAGCCTACTTTTGGGCTGGGTTGTTCAATAAGTTATATTTAGTTTAAAAAAAATTCTGTTAGCGAATTCAAGTTTCATCCAAAAAATACAATACAAAACATTGCACAGCAACAAGTGGAAGAAGGTTGCATTTCCTGTTAAGTGTGACTACAAATGTGAATAAAATGTAAATTAAGTGAATACATACAGTGTATTCAGACCCCTTCGCTTTTTGCACATTTCATTGCTGTAGATTTAATTTTAAATAGATAAAATTGCCATGCAAATTTATTAAAAATCAAAAACTGAAATATATCAATCACATAAGTATTCAGACCTTTTGCTGTGGCACTACAAGGTATGGTCAGGGGCATCTGTTTGCTTTAATTATCCTTGAGACATGCCTAGAACTTGGAGTCCACCTGTGGCAAAACATAGTTTACAAAGGCACACACCTGTCTACATAAGATAAATGTTAGATAAAAACCAAGCCATGAAGTCCAAGAAACTTTCTGTAGAACCCCTGAGGCATAGATCAGGGCAAGGGTATAAAACCATTTCTAAAGCATTAAGTGTTCCCAGGAGCACAGTGACCTCAATAATTGTGAAATGGAAGAAGTTTGGAACCACCAGGAATCTTACTAGATCTGGCCAGAAATGGTAGAACCTTACGGAAGGGCGACCATCTCAGCAGCACTCTATCAATCAGGCCTTTGTAGCCTGGCTAGACGGAAGCCACTCTTGGGTAAAAGGCATATGACAGCCCGCTTGGGAGTCTGAGAGCATGCGAAAAAAGATTCTCTGGTCTGATAAGACCATAATTCAACTCTGGGCAGAACTCGAAGCACTATGTGTGGTGAATACTAGGCACTGCTCATCCCTACTGTGAAGCATGGTGGTGGAAGCATAATGCTATGAGGGTGCTTCTCAGCCGTAGGGACAGACAGAAAACCTGCTCCAGAGTGCATGTAACGTCCGACTGGGGCGACAATAACCTGCAGCATTCAGCCTGACTGACCTAAACCCCATAGAACATCTGTGGAGAGACCTGAAGATAGCAGTTCAGACGCTTCCCATCCAATCTGATGGAGCTTGAGAGGATCTGCCAGGAAGAATGGGATAGACTTCCAACATCCAGGTGGGCAAAGCTTGTAGAGACGTACCCAAGAAGACTGGCAACTTTTGCAAACATTTTTGGAAACATGTTTTCACTGTCATAATTTCTTAATAGGTTTAGATTAATAGGGCAAACCTATAATTGTATTCATTTAAAATTAAATCTACAACACAATGAAATGTGCAAAAAGTGAAGGGGTCTGAATGTCTGAAGCTACTATATGTCTGCAGGTTTCGTTAAATCAGATGATAGATGATAGATAAGTGCATTAAGCATGTACTGGATCTTGGAAAAAGAGTGTAAATGGTAGTGGGAAAAGATGTATTGTTATAATTACAGCACTGTATGCATCTTATAGCATTTGTGTCTCATTGGCATTAGTTGTCAGCTGTGAAGCAACAATTCCAGAAACAGGTTTTGTTTTGTGATTTCCTTAAGGCTGACTGTGGTGATGATGGAGTTAATAGTTGGACTGCTGCTACAGTGCAATCAGCAGTGATTATTAGGGAAGGATGAGAGGAGGTTGAGAAACTGGCACACAGCAGGGAATACTGCCATCACACGTGTAATCAGTTTAGATTATAGAAAACTCAGGTTAGGCCTGAAATCCTCTCAGTTTATGGGTGGCCTAAAAGGGACAAAGATGGTCTGGGTTGTCCCCTAGATGAAAGATCCTGGGTTAAGGCTGACGGTCTCCATCATAGGCCCACTTACGTTCTCCATAAAATACTTGCACTTACTCACAATCTATTAAAATGACTTAGATTTCATGAGAACAATCAATATTGAAGGGACAGGGCTTGGAAAACTGATGTCAAGTACACAATCAAAAATAATTCAATAATGAATCCATTCCACCGACCGTCTTGGGACAGACATTACATTGGAATAGTCTTACCCCTTTAATACATTTGAGTAGGATTGTGCAACCAATTTGGGGTGACAAAAAAGTAATACATAAATACATTTAGTTTAATATTTGCTTTTACTTCTGAGCTGCTTTCATTAACTTCTCAACTGCTCTCCATATTAAAATGCAGTGGCTACTGCGTTTGAATGAACAAATCATGAATGTATAATGTAGTATAGAGAGAGGGGGGGGGGGGTGAAAGTAAAAAGAGAAAAAGGGGCCATGATAAGGGACTGGTTATACCTCTTGTCTGTGGTCTGGGCTGCTGGGCTGCCAGGGCACGTGTTGTTGTGTTTGTGACGATGCGATGTGACAGCAATGGAGCCAGTTTGCTGGCAGGCATGCATCTCTCTCCCCCATCTAAGTGCTAGACACACACACACACACACACACGCATGTTCATAGTGCCAACCCCCACCTATGCAGACACACACACATCCCCCATCCCCTGTAGCACTCAGTGACCTACATCTAGTGTGGAAGAGTGCAGGGGCTGAGGTTGGACGACCAGCAAGGAGGGGGAGCTAATGTGGCATGTGAAGTGTGTACACGGATGGCCGCCCCACAACTGTAGAAGTGAAAGCCCCCAATTTAAAATCATCCGGGACACAAACAAGCATGTTTGCACCCCGTCCCACGTGCACACGTACACATGCAGCCATATAATGTGCTAATCATTGTTTGGGTGTTCAGCCGGCACCGTTCTTTCCCATCATGCTCTGTGAGTTAATAATGCAGCCAATCAGAGCCTTCATGAGCACAGACCCTCAAGAGGAGCTTGTTGTTCTGATTATGACTAATGCTGTCTGAAAGCTTACAGACGGGGTCAGAAATACTCTCACACAGAGAGTAACTAAATTACATTTTCCCTTCCTTTCAAAAAGTCCTGTTTCAATGGAAGAATGCTGCGCTCCCTGAACGGCTCATCTGCTTCCAAATCTCGAGCCAAAAGTTCCTTTTGACAATGTGTGTATGCAAATGTGTGTGTAAATGTATGAGTTTTGTGCAGAATGAGATCTGTTATGGTCCCCCGCTATGCCGGCGGCAAGAACTGGCATGTCACTGGCACGACCCGTCTAGGATCACCTGATCCTAGTTTCTGTTTTATGGTGTCTTGTCTTGTGTGTGTGCCATGTTCCCTGTTGTCCGCTCCATGTTCCCCTAGTGTGTCTGCCTTGTTTCCTTGTGTTCTGCCCAACCCCTCCTTTATTCTGCCCTATTTCCCTTTTTTAGTCCTCTTCCCTTTCCCAATCCTTGGCCCCTCCCCTTTTACCAATTTTAAGTCTCACCTAGTTCCTGTTCCCCAATCACCTGTGCTTGGGTCCTACTAGCTTGCCTCGTGACAGTCACTTTTTTGACAGTATAGAATACCCTTAAATCTTTTATTCTCTCTCTCTGTGTGTGTGTGTATAGAATACCCTTAAATCTTTGATTCTCTCTCTGTGTGTGTGTGTGTGTGTGTGTCTGTGTGTGTGTTTATGTGTGTGTGTCTGTGTGTATGGGGAAAAATGCAAAGAAAGGAGTAACAGATATTCTGACATTCTAGTACCTATTTCACAGTAATTCTATGTATGTTCTACAACCAGTTCAACTAATATTATGACAAAGCTTTGACGTCTTTGCATTTTCAAAAGATTAGAATACCTGAAAAGGATACCTACAAAATAATAGCCTACAAAGCGACCCTTAGCTTGGCAGCTATACAGTAGACTACTAAATTCATCAGGGATTTTACTGCAGCATTTTTAATTCTTCCAATTCAATTAATTCAAATTAGCAGAAACCTTTTGAGAGAAACGTTGTAGTTTCTGCTGTGAACAAAGTCCATGTACAGCACGCCATAATTCAGCAGCCCTGAGTTAGTGATTCCTTTCATATTAATATACATCATTAATAAATCAAATGACATTCTTCTCTAGCTGGACAACACAGAAAACACATAGGCCTTTTGACAGATAGAAGTAAACCACATTTAGTGTTTCAACTCCAATTTAAGACCTACAACAAACTACATACACCGGGAATTCCCCCAAAGTGAACCGCTGATCTAAACGCCGCCATATACCCACACACACACACGCGCACTCACACACACAGACACACAATCACACTCAAAAGAGCGTATAGTTATAACAAATCAGCTAAAAGCCTCATATTGGCCATTTGGTAATATCTTAGAAATATGAAGGAAATCTTTGTTCCATTCCAAACATAAATTACAAGGAGCTTTCTTTGATATAATCCATCAAGAGCCATTTTAATAGGTTTTTCACAGGTAAATACAACAGGCCCATTATGCTCCTGCCGCAGTTTATTTGTCAGACGTTTATGACTGGTAGGATGGAAAACCTTTCTAATATGTATTAGTAATAGCGAGGTACTTTCTACTGTAAGCGTGTCTGAGTGGGCAGTCAACAGGAGAGGCTCTGAGGTCCTGGTGAGTCACCTGGCAGCCACAGTTGATTATTCTCCTCCTCAAAGCCCACTCACATAGTTTAAAACAGACTTTCCTTCATCACTTTTCTCCCATGAATGTACACATTATGCAATTTAGGGGCACTACATTACTTTGTTGTGTGCTGCATGTTATTCCTTTTGCTTATACTGACAATAAATACATTTAACTGAGACATTGTTAAATTGAGGTTATTCATTACATTACCTGGATTAAGTCATTTTTTATTTGTAGTAAATTGAGCAATGCAATGATTTTATTGCACACATTGTATCATCTATTCAATTGAACTAAATTCAAAGTTTCAATATTTAAAATATTGGGGTTATTGTATTGCTATTTGTCTTAAACCATACCAGTATACATAAGTATTAAATGGGTTTGTAAATGATTAGCACATGACTGGTATGAATAAATTACACTGTTTGGAGTTTAATTGAACACTGATCCATAATATTTAATTTCAAATCTTACACATATATTGTTCAATGTATGGCTCACATCTGTAAAGTATTGAATGGTAATGAATAACTTATGCTAGATACTGGCTCCCCCTAGCGTCAGAAAGAGTGAAGTATATTTATTTATGTTCAATCCAAGAAACCAATTAATTTATAGTCAAAATCTAAATGTTTTTGCTCACATCAGCAATTAGGTCTTAGAACATTCCTTTCTTACATTTTAAAAAGGTACACACAGTTCGAGCCTATGACAGCTGTAGGTGGAGGAGTAGAGAGGGATCCGAGCCACTCAGCACCCACGTGTGTGAGTGTGAGTGTGTGTGTGTGTGTGTGTGTGTGTGTGGGTGGGGGGGGGGGGGGGGGGGGGGGGAGGCCCAACACAAAATTAAAAAAAAAACCCCAAAAAAACCACAAG
>JAOEHI010039304.1:0-22324 GCA_025447815.1 Percopsis transmontana
ACACACACACACACACACACACACACACACACACACACACACACACACACACACACACACACACACACACAAAACAAGACAGGCTGGAACATACTGGATAACTGGGCGGACATAATCTGTGTGTGTGTGTGTGGGTACATGCAGACTGAGACAGAGCTGGGGCTCCAGGGTGGGACAACGCTGCCCAATCGCAAACCAATACGCAGGACAAAAACACCCGAAACACACACACACACACACACAGAGTGGTGGATCCCCCCGTTCGGACGCCCCCTTAAAAATTAGGTCATAATTGAAACGGACACAGTTTATGCCGCAAACAGTGGGTCAGGAGATTAGGAGGAGGGTTTTATTTTGGGGTGGGTGGGGAAGTTGAAAAGAATGAAAAGTTTTCAGGAGGGTAGTGTGTGTGTATGGGGGGGAGGGGGGGGTGGACTTTCTATTTTCTTCCTTCAATGAGGACGAACAAAACAGTGACAGTTACAGTAATTACCCAGCGAGGAGGGAGGAGCTCCAGAAAAGATACGGCGGGGGGGGGCCGCCGTCCACCGTGTGTAACTGAGGTGGGTAAGACGGCAGAGGGCCCTGCTTTAGGAAACGGGTGGTTCCTGTTTATATGTTCGACTCTAAAATGTGCGTTCCGCTCTCACCCGCTCTAATGTGAAGGAAAAATAAATAATGACATGCGCTGACATGTGAACCTGTCTGCGCTCCGTTCACCAGATATGATTTAGTTAGTGAGGGAAGAAGTGCACATTTCATAGGAAGGGGAGCAAAAGTAATGGTTTCTCTGTTTAAGTCTTCCCGTGAAATGCGGTTTATTTGCACATTCATTGTCTCAAAATTCTGGACTCAAAAGCCGTTGCCTCGCAGATGAACGCAATATAACCCCCTTGTACTCATTCAATAACGTGTGTGTACATGTGTATTAGATGTGGGGGGGTGTAAACTTGTGAGGGTACCAGTAGCAGTGTTGTTTAACTATTAATGGCAGCATTGCCCAGATTTGTGGCCTTGCGGGAGGGAGGTGTGGTGTAGGAGAATGAATGGTTTGGGCTTTGGGGTTTTTGCCAGCTTGCTACCAATCCGCTACCGAAGAATGCGTGTGTGTGTGTGTGTGTGTGTGTGTGTGTGTGTGTGTGTCTGTGTGCCAAAAAGTAAGGAGAGGGGAAATCCAAGGGAGAATTGTCTGCAAAACAAATGATGATATGCGTCAGCGTGTTTGTGTGTGTGTGTGTGTGTGGGAAAGGAGACCAGGATTGCGAAGAAAAGGAGGGAAAATGAGAGAGCAAAAAGAACCTAAACAAAGGGAGAAATGTGGGCTTTGTCATTGGGAGGGGTAATAGTGTTTGCTAATATGGTGAAAAGTACCAGAAAATGCCCTTTCTGTAGCAGCGTTAATACTGGAAGAGTACTGGCATTTTCTACATAAAGTTAGTCCACATTACTGATGAGTACTAAATTTAGAAGACAGTTTGGAGATTTGAAATAACTGCTCTGAGGACGGCACGCAGGCATATGTTATCAAGACAAGGTTAAACTACAGGACTAAGTGGTCAGCTTTTATTAGTGTGTGTGTTTCAAGGCCGTAGCCATGGAGTCAACATTGTGGGGTCGCCTAGGGGGTCCCGGGGGGCCACGGCCACCCTGATACAGTCACTGAGCGCAAACATATTCACTCCTGCTCAACTCCTGATATTGTGTGCCATCAATGATAAGTGCAAACTGGACTAACTGGCATTAATGTTATTTCCGACACAAGTCCTTTGACGATTGTACTGCCCACCGGCTTCAGAATTTCGTTTGACATTTGGGGACTGGTGAAATCAAAGTGATCTTTCAGCCAGGTGGTCAGCTTTGCATCTCCCTCTGCCTTGGACTTGAGAAGCTGGCTGAAATTCCCACTCTCCTTCTACGCCTCGAGAAGCCAGACCAAGTATTTCACACCCCCAACAATCTTCATATGATTTCTGCTCGCTTGTTGCTGCTGTCTTTAAAGCTCACGTGAAAGTTGCACATTAACAGGCTTTAGCTCCCTGAATCCAAACAACACAGCTCATTTGTGACACTGGCGCACTCGAAGTTTGATAAGGGTTGACAAGGTACGACATTCCCATTTGGCTGATTTGGGCATGGTCAAATCTCCTCCCCTCCTCTCCTGCACTTTCATCTTTACCTGCCCGTCTTCTCTCTCTCTCTCTCTCTCTCTCTCTCTCTCTCTCTCTGTCAGTCATTGTCTCCAACCCACTATGCCTGCTTGATTATATTATCTGAAATACACATGAGAAGCCATATTTAGGGGAATATCTTAAATTAACATTAGGATTAGACTGTTGTGATGTCATTATTCGGTCTTAACCATCAATATTTGCTACTTTTCTCACTCCCCTCTATGTCACTTATTATGCTCATATCAAAAATATGCGCACCTCAAACTTCAGGCTAGTGTTGTATTTTGGCCTTTGACTTTAGACTGAAATGTGTTGGTTGCTAGTGCTGCTTAGTCTGTTTGGTGAGAGTGTTGGCTTGTCAGATTTAGAGGCAGGCATAATAACTGTCATGGAGAGGGTACTGCGTGTGTGTACGTGTGTCGTGGGTGTTGCATTAAAAATTTAACTGTGGCAAGTGGCACATTAATGGGAAACCCTAAATTGCAGAGCACCCTCGTTGAAAAGTCAAGCAACCCCATAGCACCAGCAAAATAATATCTCTGGTGCCGCCCCTGCCTGTGAAAGTGGTATGTTTGAAGGGATTTGCACTGATACGTTAAGCCCACTAGCGTTGACTCTGCGTTATGTGTATGGCACATTGGCGTTTGTGTGTTGTTTCTAGTTTTGGATTTATGCGTGTGGCATGGCCTTTGTGTCTTGTTGCTGGTATGGTAGCCTACGTTGAAAAATAGGGGGGAGAGGCGTGGTAGACATGTATGCGCCGGCATTGCTGATATGCTTAACCCGCTGAATAAAACAGAATGAATTGATTAATTGGTGTGCGAAGGTGAAAAACGCCCTGTTGTAAATGAAATGTAAATGAAAACTAGAATAAACCATCATCATATTTCTCCAGAAATGTATAGAAAAAAGTGACTCAACAATTTGTTTTAGCATGTAATACATTCAACATCATTAATCTGTTGCCTAAAATTAATCTCTAAACACCTGGCTGTCTTATACGACTAAAGACAAGAGAAAGGGCTGTTATTTAGAGAGTTTTTATTTACAAACTGACAAGCACAACAACACAAAGATTAATTTAAAGAAAGTATCTGAAGTGCATCTCCTCGTCGGAACTATGCATTGGCTCAAGAATTGGTATTGACGACAGTGGTGTAAAAGTGAATTACACTCCGCAACTGTAGGGTGAGCCAGATCAAAAAATACCAATTCATGCATAATAAGGCTTTAATACATTTGAAAGTAATGAAATAGAGAAACAGTTCAGTGTTTGACATTGATTGCCTAATGCCTACCTACCCACAGCAGTAGAGCAACGGCTTCTGCTGGGGTACGGCAACACCACTTGGACTAACCACAGTTGAACTGCAGTATACCCTAAATCTAGAACCGGTAGTAATTTCAGTTATGATTAGGATTACATTTGCTAATGATTATTTCGGATGGTGGTGCGTGGTTGCCTGTCGTAGCATAGCAACATTTTATTTTTATCAATGTATTGGGGGGGGGGACATTTTGAGCATATTTGAATATTGTGTGTGTGTGTGTGTGTGTTCTAGTTTTGTATTACAGTAAGACAACACGTGTGTATTTGCGGCTCACCTGTTTAAGATTGTACAGTCCATGTCTGTCACAGTTAGGGAATTTGAGCTCATAGAGGTTGTCCAGCAGGCCACTGTTATCCTGAAAGGTCATCTTTGAGATCTCCTCCAGGACCTGGTCTAGCTCCTGCTCACAAGGGCTCTGAAAGCACAGAGGGAATACTAATAATAGGACTAATACCGCTGAAATATGTAATTATAGTAGTATTATAGTAGTAATTATGAAGAATGATTCTGCTGTAACCTTACACAGAGAACAGGACTGCCATATCATAGCATGTATGTATGTTTGTACTGCATGTTTAGGAATAAATATAAATAAACGTAAAAATCACAGAAGGAATCGATATCTAGAATTATGCAAAGTCACTGGGGTGTAACTAGCGATTAACCCTTCTTAAAAAGAAACTAAACCGCCAAAACACCTTTTTAGATTTGGCTTAGGTCTGATGAAGTTTTAAGTTTAAAGTCGAATAAAAAAAAATTATAAACTTGTACAGTATGAAGTTTTCAACTACAAATTAGCTACAGTATGTAAGAATATGCACTTCCCACTACAGGTTAAACACAGGATATTGCAACTGAAACATCCTATAGGACTCGGGGCTTAGTATTTTATTTAAAGGCCCATTTTCTCCTTTCCTGCATGACGGTGTTCCAGCCCACAGATGAAAACATCAGTGTACAATGTTCAAGCGTTTGTCAAAACTACAGCATTTTAGACCTTGATATTTTGTTGTACAGTAGAACAGGCAACCAGCAACTCTATAATTAGTATTATGAAGCCAGCTGCAGGGTCCCGTTGATGTAACATTCAATGTCACTATGACAGCGAAAAAGTATTGACCTTTTAATCTTTTTTCTTCAGGTATTTCCCCTTCCCCTTTATGCTATCAAAAAGATTTTTGAGACAGCTGTGGCCCACCGTTAGTTCCATATAGCATGCAAGATGCCAAACCCCAAAAGCCAGTAGCGGTTTGCTACACTTTAAAGCCAGTATAATAAGTGCCAAAAAGATAGTCTATCAAAAAGAGGGAAGGGAGAAAATATTCACAAGGCCAAGGAATGTGCCTCGTCCAAGAACCAGAAAAGGAACACTGCATCTTATAAAAGTGTCACAAATAGACATTAAAGACACAACTTTTATAAGGTTTTCTTACATAAGTGACAAGGTCAGCCAGTATCACTGATATTAATCTGACCAAGTTGTGCATGCGTGGCTGGACTACGTAATCTCAGCAGGTGGTCATCACACAAACACACACACACACGCACACACACACACACACACACACACACACACACACACACACATAGAACTGCACTCATACACAAAGTCACGCATAGTGCACATGCCCTTGATGCCTCACACGTATGAGGCATACGCGTGTGTGTGTGTGTGTGTGTGTGTGTGCCCTGGTGTGTCAGGCTGCCTGTGCGATCAAAGGGCTCCGGCCCTCAGATTAGTTGGCCGAACATGAGAGAAGCAGGCAGCGGGAGGGGGGTCACTGTCTGCCACGGCCCTTATCAGACATCTGAACATATGGATGAAAACTGCTGCCTTTCTCTCCCTCTCCCTCTCCCTCTCTCTCTCTCTCTCTCTCGCCCTTTAGTTCTCCTATTCTTTCATTTTCAATGCTCTCTCCCTCCTAGTGAATTTACCTCACTCACACCCCCCCCCCTCTCTCTCTCTCTCTATTACACACAACACAAACATACAGCTAGTCATATTAGCTTCTGCTAATATTTACAGTAGTGCAGATGTGAAAAAGCCCATAGGCTCTAAAAGCCAATACAAAGGCACAGAAAATGAAAACGTGCCCATTGTTTTTCCACATTTACTTAATGTCTTTTTTTCTTCTTCTATTTGTCTGCATGTTGAAGCCATATCGAGGCGTTGAACAGCTAGTATCGTGATCATAAAAGGCATTGATTGCGCCATGACTCCATCTCTGCAGTGGAGGTGCCTAGGGGCACCCTGTTTACACGACCTCACCCGACCACACACAGCGGAGAGCGTCTAGGCCGCCTCAAGCCTCTGGACGGCGTCTAGCTGCACAAGCCTCCTTTTTTCTTTTTTTAACCGAACTTGCTCTTTTGTTGCCTCTGACAGTCTTGCTAATTGTTTTGCACCCTCTATCCTATGTTTTGATGTTTTTTCAAGGGAGAGGGAGTTCAATGAGGGAGAAAATGCAGGTCTGCACATCATTGTTATGAAGTATACATGGGCCCCTTCTCTGTGGCCCCCGGGGACCCACGCTCATTTGCATTAAGCACAAGGAATATCTTGTGCTTAATATATGTCCAAGGTTTTTCCAGGAATGACTTATAATGTGTATAACTGCATGTGAGACTCACAGAGGGCAACATGGAGGGGTGATTAAACGGGGATTAAACTGGCGACGCGCATTCCAGTGTGCACAGCAAATCAAACACAAATGCTGAGATGTCACCCGTAAACAATGCATACAGAGGGTACTATTATGAAAGAGAACTAGTTCGGTGTGATTCACAAGAACACTCTAAATCCAGATAAATATGTCTCATATTTTATAGACTGTGAATAGACTGAATAGAACGTGAAATGGTCAGTAAAATGCAGTGAAATCCATGTAAAATTACTAAAGGCAGTATAGTGTCAGTCCAATGCATAGTAAAAATATCAATATAACTTGGACAAATTTGAATACAATTGAACTACATCAAGAGCTGTTTCAACCTTATGACATTTGAATAAATTATTGGGTAGTGAACATATTGTGGTATGATCTTCAAAATATATTTTATTGCCCTTGTGTATTAACCAGAGAGTGCAATACTTTTCTATCATTATCACTGATCTCATGCCATATTTGTGGGCAGGTTTGAGTGTATCTGTGTGTGTGTGCGTGTGCGTGTAAATGTGTGTTTTATTTTTGAGGGAATGATTTGCCCAGACGAGGGCACTAATGTACCAGAGGAAGATGTCAACATCTGCCTTCTTTGACCCCTGTGAGCCGCCCTCTGCTGTCATGGTAACAGAGATGTCCTGCTCCTGACAGGCACCACAGAGTCAACACCAGCTTTTTAAAGTCTGTTACATACATGAGTAATAGAAAAAAATAATGTTTCGTGATTTTTCTTTCAGAATAGAAAATCAATTGAAGATACGTGTGTTTGTGTTTTTTTTTTTTTTATGTTTGCATGTGTTGCTCATTATTTTAATGCCTTTAGTGGAAAATTTGAACTCTTTTAAAAGCCCAAGGAAGGAAGCGGAGGGTTCTGTCCTGACCTGGGACTGTCTTTGGATCCTTGATTCCTCTGCCGGGTTTATCTTCATCCTGGTTTTCAGCTCATTCTGGTGTTGAAGAATGGCTGACATCTTGGGCCACTGCTTGTGATCCTTGGTTGGTCTCTTCGCAGGTGGAACCTGCGTACCATGCACTTCTATAGGGTGAGACACACACACACACGTAACTATATTTTAAACAATACATCTTACACTTAAGATGGATATTCAAATCGTTGCACAGGTAGATATTGAGCAACCTTTTGCTCCATCACAGGATCACCCGTAGTGTTTGTATTGGCACAACTGCATCTACACCAATAGGTGGCAGTATAAAGTCTAATAAATGTAGGGGTAAATGCTTATCGCACCTTTAAACATAGACTGCTTTTAAATGAAAGGTACAAGTGCCTCTAGAACCTAAGATTTTTTTCTCTCATGTAGTGTGTGTCCAATTAAGCTAGGATAGAAATGTGGGGTTCTGGAAGAGCTACAACACATTTAAGTGTGTACCTTTATAAGTGAACATTTTACTAAAAGTTATTTAATACATATTACTGGAATTAGAAATAAGACATAGGCACACGGGAACTACCTCAAAGAATCCAATGAGACTCACACCTTGTGTTGGACAGACCGTTTTACATTCAGAATCTGTAAGATACCAAAGTATGAAACTACTGTATGTAGCCACACTATGTCACATTGAGTGTGACTGATACAAAAATTCAAAAGCTGAAAGTGCTTATTATTACAGCAATTTGCTGTAATAATACGTTTTCTTTTAAGCTTGTTTATTGTCCACATTGTGGTTAGAACAGTATCCTTTTAGAGTAGCTACTGTACCTTTTATTTGTTATACAGTAGATATCTTTAAAGTAACTGTCCTGTGTGCATTGAACTTGATTAACTCAGAAACATAAAGACAGAAAATCGTAATGACCGAAAGCGGGAAGCAGGATCTGATTAATGTGGAATGCTGAGTCAGATATTTTTCTCTTTTACCTGAACTACTAGCCTGAGGCTGTGTGTGTGTGTGTTACTCCACACATCTTTAATTAGAGCAACAGTAGCCGATCTCGGCTGTAAATCACTCCTTGAAGGGAGAGGCCCATAGTGACTCGGCATCGCTGTTTCGACACACATGCACGCGCACACACCTCAACAATGTCTGGGCTATTTATGTGATCGTCTCCGTGTGTGTGTGTGTGTGTGTGTGTGCTGATGCTGTGGTGCTAGACGTGTGTTTGTTTTTGTGGATGTGCATATCTGTTTTTTTTTGGTACTTTTTGTGCCTACGTGAGTGTCTGAGAATAGAGCAGTGGGGATAGGGTTTCGGAACTGTTGAAAGTGCAGTTTGCCTACACACATATTCCATGATTCGGAATGATCTCAACAATCTGCATTTCAATATTCCAAAAAATAGTGGAATTAAACCTGAGATCTGTAATGTTTTAGCTTAATTTTATTTGATATTTCTTTTCACCGCCTATTGGCCATGGTAACATCCAAATTGCACCCTGCTAGCTCTACCCGCAGATCAGAGGACATTAGTCAATGGCGTTCAAGCCATCCCTTCTGGTGGGTATCTGGGATGAGCACTCATAATGTTGACATACTGTATACCAAATAGAACATTATTTAACAATTTGGAGAAAAAAAAACATATCAGAATCAGAATGTTTTATTGTCATTGAACATTAGTTCAACGTGATTTGAACTAATGCTGCTGCCCTCTGATGCCCAGTGAACTGGTGGTTACCTGGGTGGGATGAGTCCTGGATTAAGTTTGTGGCCCGACGGAAACATCAGGATCTGTATATGTCATTGAGAGTGGGCAGCTGTGTGTTGGTGATGTTCTGAGCTGATTTAATAGCCCTCTGTAGTGCCTTTTGTCAGCCTCAGTGCTGCTGGTAAACCACACCAGGATGTCATGAGAAAAGATGCTTTCACCAGAACCTCGGTAGAAGGACATCAGCATCAGCAATACGAAATAAAGACTATTACCTCAGGCAGCACTGTGGCAGTTACTCGGAAAGCCTCACTTTAATCAGTTAATCCTAGTTACTACAGGAGCACTCTTCTGAATGTCCTCGAGCACAGTTATGCAAATATGTACATTTTAGTTGCAAATAAATCATAAAACAAATGACTCGAAACACAAATCAAAACGACATGATCAGATTTTCAAGTCATATGTGCACACTGTAGATTCTGCTTTAGGAACACACAAGAGGATCTGTTCCAGGAACAGTATGCTAACAGCTGTCATCTCAACGCAGTGTTGTCGATTATGTCTTAAGCTCCATAGAAACTACCTGCCTCAAACTGTTGAAGCATTGGCTACTGTTGAGCAATACTTTCACAGCACTCTCATAACAGGGAATGACTAATGCCTTTCCAAGGAGGCTTAGCATTAATGTACTTGCACTGTTATCATATGCAAGAGAGTACATCCCAACAACTTCAATGGCCAGGTGAACGGTCTTTACTTAAAAAAGTTGTTCAAGTAAAGGGTCCCTCTCAAAGCTAAACCACTTCAAACGCTTTATGGCTGGCAGATTGACAAAAGAAAGTGAATAATACAGAAGGTTCGGTCTAGCCAGTGATTCCCATCCGAATATTTTACGGTCAAGCAAACTCTTTCAACTGTTGAAGCTGCTGCTTGACGGTCCAACGGTGTATGTTAAACGCTAAATAAAGGTTGGTTTACTTAAGTTCAAGGTGCTGTTCTCATGCACTATGGAAATGTCTTTGATCAGTAGCCTAGCTACTTGTCGAGGTGGCCTACACGAGACACATAAGCCTTTTACAAAATAAATTTACAGCTACAGCCCCATTGTGCATGAAGGCCCACCTTAAGTTTCTGCATTGCCAGTATTTGCTGTTTATATCAGTTTCCCCAATGCTTTTTGTTCTACGCATGTTATGTGGTGTTTCAGTGAATTAAATTCTCACAACAAAGTATTGCAAGTGCTGATAGCATCAAGGCTCAGCTTCTATACGAAGCAACTTACAGTGAGTGGACTACGATTTTCAAATATTAAGGAGCAGACCAGATTATCCTGCCCCTATTTTCTCTTGCAAATAATATGCGTGACAAATTTTTTTTACCTCTATCTAATTTCAACCCTCTGTAGTGATGACTCATTCTCCTTAATATTAGTCCAAAACATGGATTAGCAGGATTAGCAGCTATACGTCTTTTTTTATTCAACACCCTGAGGGAGTCTCATTAGTATTACATGCGCTAGCATGCATCTCCCACCTTATAATGCTGTATTTATTACTTGTTCAGTCTTTTATACGCGTGTGTGTGCGCGTGTGTGCGTGTGTGCTCACACATGCTTCTAGGTAAACATTCAGTAAGCACCCGATGGGGTGTGTGAGAGAGAGCCAGCAAGTCTGAGCACAACATCACCTGTAAGGCACCATAAGGGCATTCCCAGACCACAGACAATGTGGGAGAGAGAGAGAGAGAGAGAGAGAGAGAGAGAGAGAGAGAGAGAGAGAGAGAGAGAGTAATATATGTATGAAAGTAATATTTTACCTAATTGTTAGCAAGTCCAGTTTGTGACAGCAGGATATAGTATAATACAGTAGTTGCCAAGTGTAACAATAAAAAGCCTGATGCCACCAGATAGCTCGCAGGTGTTACTGTGTGCGCACAGGATATGTTTACATCTTCCCACCCAATGTTAATAAAAACGTGTTCACCGTGGCAGTTCAACAATGTGCAATAGAGTGCGCAGACTACACAATGAGATTCACAATGAGATCTGTTATGGGCAACAGACCCGCTTACTAAGTGGAGGTGTTCATTATCTCACAATTTAAAAAAGAAACTCTACCCGACCAGCGTGCTTCCTGCTGTGTCTGTGGTGACCTGAAAAAAGTGTTATTGTTTTTAAGGGAGATATGGGCCAAACCACAATCAATAATCTAAAGTCCATCATCCCAGCTTATTGCCAGAGTGCATACCCAGTATCCTTCTTTTACACGTGTTGCCAACTGTTCAGATACCCCGCGGTAAAAACGACAGGAATCTGGTATATCAAGAGTTTAAGACTTGAAATTGTTGAAGCAGGGCAGACACATGTATGCTTAGCAAACCACAGCCAGAATATACTGATATATATAGTCTAAACCATATTACCATAAATATGATCATATAATTCCCATTTATCTAAAGCAGTACCTAAAACAAATTATTTGCCAGAACAACAACCAAACTTCCCTCAGGTGTGAGGGAAAGCTGTGTTTCGGAATTCCAAACAGTCCAAGCGATGCTGATTGGATAGGTTTAGTACAGCACATACTGTATGTAGCACTGTTGGGGGGCAGCTAGCTTGTAGAAAAAAAAAGTTGAACCAGAAATCCATCAAGTTCACACTTTACCATACAAGGGTGGTGAGACATTTTTAGAAAAGGCAGAAATATGCTGCGGGGACAAAGCAAATCCGGAGGTTTGCATATTGATTAGTAAATAAGGACAACTCATTTATATTGTGTGAGAAAATCTAAATGAACAAGAATTCACTTTCAATACAGACGTTGTTATACCATTTACAGTATACTAACTGTATACTGACTGTATACATAACATACATTAAAAATAAATAAATGCAATTGATATGTATATTGATTCTGTGTTATTTTTTTACTGGAAAGATAAACCATTTGATTTACTTTCACCACATCAATGAGAAAATTGTTATTTCCCATGATGAAAATATATCAATAAATACATTTGCATATAATTATATCCTTATAAGGTTTTTTAAATAACCATCATTTTCTAACATTTTTACTTTTCCAGTAGTATCTTCTTTGGGTCAACGTTGCCTCAGTTGCAAAGTAAAATCGGTTGGCAGCTTTGGGGTTAAGGATATGTGGGTAACAAACCACAGTTATGGGTTCATCACAGGAATAATGCATGTTTGCACTGAGATCTGGACCTGCCGTTTCCTGCTAAATCTACTGTGTAAGTCAACATTAATTTCCAAAAATCGATAAGGACCTTTGTCCCTGATAACTGTAAAAGCAAGGCTCCAGGTCACAGCAGGGATTGGGATTTTATGTGGTTGCTGTAACTAACAATTTGGCTTTTTTGACAAAAAATGCTTTAAGGCCATTTGACCAGACATGCAGTGAAAGAACTGGCACACAAACACCGAGTAAATATTCCAAGCAATAATTTCATTTGTGGTTAATTTTTAAATCCTGAATATTCGGAGATTTGGTAACTTGTAACAGCCCCCTACTGAGAAAATGATTGAGAAACGTTCTGTTTTAGGCAAGTGGAGCTTGCCAATGAATACTTTTCCCTTTTATAAGAACAGAAAATAATTGTAACCTTGCTGGTGTGCGGCCACCTCCTCTGATGTCAACTCCAACATAACTTACCGTTTGTCGCCTGGTCGACGTGACTGGTTGTTGGGTCTACCTTTTGCACACAACGCCCTAGACCCCGGATGAGCTGCTGCAAAGGAAATTCGGTGTCCACACTCGGGGAGCACTTCAACCCGGTGGAGCATCTAGGCGTGTAGACCCCACAGGGCTCTCCCTCCGGTTTAGCGCACACCGGACAGCAGCCGCAGCCCGGCTCTCTCACGATCTCGCCGCACATGGCCGTGACCTCCGGACAAGCATTTACTCGATCTGCCGTGCAGCTCGGGCACCGAAAGATCAAATTCCCAAGCGAGAAGCTTGGTAGGGCGAGACATACTAACAGCAACCCACAGCTAAAATATCTGACCATTCTACCATTGGCGTAGTTAATAGCGTCCGTCTGAATCCAAAATGACCCCTGCAAAATAACAGTATGAACTTCAACACGCCAGAGTCAGCTGTGTGTGTGTGTGTGTGTGTGTGTGTGTGTGTGAATAAACAAAGTCTCTCCTGCTATCACCAGGGTCTTATCTACTGTCATGTTACTGGCTGAGTGGATATTTAACATGGTAGCCCATAACCCCCCCCCCATCAGTGGAATCACTTCAACTGGGATAAATTACGTGTGTGTGTGTGTGTGTCTTATGTGTGTGTGTGCTGGAACATTGTTAGGGTGTTGGAACGTGAAATAATTTTCCTGTGATCGCAGATATAGCTTGGGCAATTTTATGTCATGATTTTGGCCACATATTCTCAATGACCTCACATTGTAATATCCAAATGTTCCATATGTGCAGCGAGCGCAAGATTTAGAGTGAAATAGAGAGACAGAGAAAGTGTGTGTGTGTGTGTTTACATACAGCTGACTCAGCTAAAATACATCGTAGGCCTACTATGCCAATCTCCTACAAAAGAATGTTTAAACTAAATTGAAGCAAAATGTAAAAAAAAGAAAGAAAGACAAAGTGCAGAGTGTCTGCAACATGGCCACTGCTGGCTTGTCGGTTGGCAATCAATTATATCTTGGGCACAGGGCCAAAACTTCTCTTCAATCTGCCATATTATTCACAATGATAGATTTCAGATTTCATACTGTATAACCCTGTAAGTAGTGAGTCAACAGGCATAATAAATAAATAAGACCGTTACTCATCAACTAATGCTAATGTACATCTATTTTAGAGAAAAAACAGTCCGGAACATTGACACTTGAGCTTCGAGGGCCCTGCATACAGTAAGTGCCCTTGAAGCATTAGGACGCATTAGTGGACCCCTCGTGGCTCCAGCTGGAGTGTCCCACGTTGTTTCATGGGAGTGCTTCATAGCCGAATAGAAACCTTGTTCTAACTTTGACACGGAACAGAGACGGGACAAATGCCGTGCCCCATCAGGAATACAAGCGCTTATAAGTTGTTATGTAAGTGTGACGTAATGTACACTAACACACAACAAGTCGTTTGATGAAGTACTGTGAGACTGTTAATAGTACTGCCTTTGCCACTATTTTTTTTTTAAACTGACCCAGAGGTGCATGCTGGGATTTCCAGCTCAACACTTAATTCAATGTGGCTCTGTGCTGTGCAACATGTAACCGTGTGGGAGGCCTGGGCTAGCTGGTAGGAGTGTGAGGTAACGTCTGCCGGGGTCATCTCTCCTCACTTTGCCTGATGCTGCCACTTAAATATGGCTTGAGGGTAGCGAAAACAGTTTGCTGGAAGTACTAGAGAAAAAAATACATATTTTCCATTGTCGCGTGAGAGAATGGCCTTATCTGGACACACGACGGTAGGCTATCTTTTAAATGTCCAGATTCTGTAGAACCACATTTTCCATATGGAGTTTAATTTCCAAAATTAGCCATTAACCATTTAAAAAAAAACTTTGTCTAAATGACTAATGTACACTCGTTTTAGATGAATTTTAGATACACCTCCAGAAATGCACCATTTATTCTAAATGTATTTCTTTAGGGATTCAGGACTCCAGCAACCTTGTGTTTCAAGACATAAATCTCTAATCTCAGAGGCACGACTACTAAAAGGCTTATCGCACAGGCATAACCAACATCATGACTTAAGCTTCTACTGTAGGCCTACATGTCTGCACAGGCTTCTGGGTTTCGATGTACATAACTTCAGATCAACACACACACACGCACGCGCGCACGCGCGCGCGCGCACACACACACACACACACACACATGCCGATGAATGCCAATTTGTGCAGCGCATGCACCCACGTGGATGGTGCGTCCAAATGTTCCAAAAGCCACAATTAACTTCTACCTAAGCACACAGCCAATTTTTTGGACGTCACTAAATCACAGTCATTAAAAGGCCTATTGAACTGGGCACTGAACCGTGCCGACACTGTCTACAGTGCTGAGATACACAGACAGCTTTTTGTGCCCGAACTGAAGGGTATTCTTCTTGGGGGGGGGGGGATACATGCATTCGTTGAGTTAGGATTTGCCCTAGTTTTGAGAAAAGATGTGCATCATAACGACATTATACATGCTCCAAAACTTCAGATCAGCTGGAAATGTATCGAGGCCATGAAAAGATATCAGTACTATAGGTACTAAGTAAAACTCTCAGAGCCAACGTGTTTTTGAGGATTTAAAATGGCTCCATCAATGTGGTAATGATGGATATGTACTAACTTAACGGTACTGCAATCAGACATGTAAAGATGTTGATGTAAATTTAATTGTATGATAGATAACCTTGCCTTGACCAGTGTGTGTGTGCGGGCTATGTTCGCAATAATGCGAGCCGTACACAAACATTACGCGCTTTTGTGTCCACCCATGCGATATTATGTAACTGTCCATAAACTTCGGGAAGGAATGAAAAATATCTCTTTCATTTCATTTGCTACTTTATGACATGTTTGCAGGTTAAACAGCCTCCTTGTTTCCACGGTCACATCCACTTGAGAGAATATTTTCCATTGCAACCAGCAAGAGACCCTATCCAAACAGCACCGGCATTACCTTTCACGAGCACAGCACTTATGCACCAGTCGATCTAGTGTATACTCTGTTTGCTCTGTTGCTTACGCTATTATGCTGACAATTAAGTGAAATGGAAATGTTTTCTTTTGACCACTCCTGAAAATTACTCTTCTCAAATGCAATATGATTATATTATGTGTATGGGTTGCTTAGCAACTTCCAAACGAATGGGTAATGGCTGAACAATGTTGAAACGTTTAATTTTACACTTAAACAGAAAGATGTGACAGTCCACCGCTGAAAGATATTTTAACTGTGCTCCTGAGAGACCTATCTTTCATGAAAGTCATTTAGTGAAGACAAATTGAACATTGCGCGAAGGTGGTCACATTTTCCACTCTTCAGTCATGAGTATAATTCAGACGAGAACAGTGAAAACAAGCCCGAGGCTTAGGAAAACAATGATACCCGATAAGTTCAGTTATGTTTTGTAATTTCAAGTCAAGGTTCTGTGGAACCGAAACAGGTCAGTCTATCGTACGTCTGTGATGTGAGCGATAGCCCTATGGAAAACTGTAACACGTGCAGAGATTGTGGGTTGCATGTGTTTGTCAGAGAGAAAGAGAGAGAGAGAGATTTGAAAAGCTTGCATTATCAAGCAACTTGGGCTCTGTTTCTTCTTGTTGAGTAATGTGTATATTGAAAAGTAGTGTTTATTTAATGTGCTGTTTAACCCTTGAAAAAAAAGTCATATTCGATATGGGTTGTCAATGCTCAAACAGCCACGATCAAATCTCAAAATATGCACAAAAATACATTAATAAAACACTTACCACTCAAAACCATATTAAACGGGTTTCTATGAAATTTGCATGGGATTTTGTGGCTGGGTGTTCCTTGCGTTTCACAAACCTTCGGCTCTCCAGTCATTATTATAGGCTGCTCTATGGCTTCCTCTTCGGGTGCCTGGGGATAAATCTAGGTTGAGAGCGGGTCTGTGGGAGCAGATTAATATGATGTCATTACCCCAGAGAGATACAGTAGAGAGGATGCTGAACTGCAGCCCTGCAGCAAAGACTGTTTCCTGCACTAAAAAATATCTCCTATAGTCTTCTCAATTCAAGACATAAACATTGTAATGATTAGGCGCAGGGGATTATGCTGTCGTCACTGTTTGTGGTGCAATCATCCGCGAAGCCCTGCACACCAAAATTTTTTTTAAGTGTGTTTCTATGGGTGTGTGTTAAAAGCCTGTCTGAGCCATAGTTTGGATGGATTCGGATTGTAGCTCCCATCAGCACACTTTTGTGACTACTATCTACTGTAACACACTCTGTGGTACTAATGCACAAGAGTAATTCCCACAATGCGTCCCTGTGTATTTTGGGATACTGTTTTGTAGACATTTGTGACATGGAGGCCTCTAGGTTCAATGCTCTTGGGGGACTTGACTAGGATTGGGCAGCATGGGAAAAGCAATGCTCAGCCTGGGAAAGGAAGCAGACTGTCCATAGGAGCTGTGTTGCGTGATTTAGTTAGCTCCCATTTGCACTGATAACACATTAGAGCCACATCGGCGGAAGGGAACGATCATTCTGGGGCATCTGCTGTTTGACTGGTAACCGTTATTGCGCAAAGCAGATCTTAGTCCCTCAACTCTACAGGACAACGAAAGATAGAGAGAGAGAGAGAGAGAGAGAGAGAGAGAGAATCATAACCAACAACATTAAACACTAAGGTATGTGCCATTGGCTTGTCTTTCAGAGACACTTTGCATGTTTAGAAAATCAACAGTTCAACTGAATGATGCATTCGGTAAACCTCTTTGCGCTCTGCGAGCATCGTGAGGAAATGGAATTGTGTGTACATTGAGTACATTCTGTCCAGACGCTGAGTATTCCACGGATACCTGGGCACCAAACGACTCGCCAAATGAAGATTCCATACCTTTTACAGAATGTCTGCTTTGTGAAAGCAGAGATTGTAGTGCGAGTCTTGCCTTAAAAAGTCCAAATGTACTTTATGAGGGAAGACACACTGCTTTCTTTCACAACATTCCCTGGTAACATCTGTTCCAGTGGCTACCTCCCATGAGATAGATTCATTAATCTGAGAGAATGTCCAGGAAGCAGATGGTCATCAGGTCTTATTGAGAGCCTTGCTATTTCTTGAAAGATGGAAAAATGTCGAGTTAATATGAGGAACTAGATAGGACTGCTTTTCCCTTACAGTTACAAACACTGCTTTATGATATAACTTAATAAATTAATACATTTGGCTTGAAACAGCTTGAAATTCTAAGGGGAGAGGTCAAAATGGAAGTGCGGTTGTTCTCCCATCTGGCTGCTTGATGCTGCTGGAGCTTGCAAGATGAAAAGAAAAAAATATATATTTATATATACATAAAAAGGCCTGTTGTCTTTTTAGCATTGGTTACAATATATGACTGTACTGTATATTGGCAAGGAAATTAAATTTCTGTTTGGATATATACTATATACAAACCATTATGAATTCCTAGTGTGAAACTGTTACAATGCATAGTTGTTTAAACAAGTAATTGAAACAGACTATAATTGTTCCTGGCAGATAAAGAACCAGTTTGCCATGGCTGCCTGCTTAGTGGTGCTTATCTTGTTCTGGACAGGTAAGTGAGAAACACTGCAACAGTTGGCCAACAAAATGTGCTCCAAATAGAAGCAATGTCCCAGGTGTAGAACAAGTGTAAAATATTGTCCAAAAAAATCTAGAAATATGGTTTAGATTTAGTTAGACCTTAGTCTTTCTATACTACAAATATATACAGGATATTTTAACATCTTTATTTATTTGACATAAAAAGTGAATAACCTAAAATGTAATATGGCTAATTTGACTATTCAATTTCGTTTGAGTAAGCACCTATCTACAATTTAGGAACAAAAGAAGAAGAAATGTGTGTTTTTTTCCACATTATTATTTATTCATATATATCCTGTGTTTTCTGCAGGTCTGATTGAAAGTCATGTTTCATCATGTGATGAGCAAACCTTTTCCATCATCGTTCAGGGCACCTGTTTGCCAAACTTCAATAAGAGCATGGAGGACACTGGCTACACACACATATGCCCATGGCCTGCCGTGAGAGGGTACTGTAGGGCTTCATTATATTATTGAGACATTTCCTATGATGCTAGCATACATGGAGATTCAGTTCAAAATTATATATCCAAAGTCATTATTACAGAATTGTGTATTGTTGTTAAAATACAATTAAGATAAACATATTTGACTAAACACAAAATGTAGGCACTGTTTTTATTATTATTATTATCTTTGATAATAATAGCCACAAATCACATACATTGAAAATAAGGGGTGGTAACAGTGCTAAATCACCTGATGATATGATTCTTCAAAATGCATTTGCCAAGGTGTCTGACTTGGTGCTGAATGGACAAGCTTGACTATTAAAAGGTTAGGTAAAGGCAAACATAGGCTATTAGCATCGACTATCAGGCCTTGCCTCACATCTACAGCAGGCAGCTGTCCCTGAGCTAACCATGACATCGTGGCTACTGCTGAGTGAAAAGCAGGGGAAAGCCGTGAGCGGTGGCAAATTGCACACGTTTTATGGCCTTTTTTAAGCGAAGATATATGACCTTCAGTCATTGGAAAGTCACATGCTTTCCTGTCTCCCGGCTACATTTGGCATTAGTCAAGGTTTTCTTTTTAGCTAATTAGTCATCTTTTAAATAAAAACGTGCAACACTGTCGCTCCTGGGCTTATATTTCCAGACACCACTTGTTTGTGCAGACTTGAGCTCTTGCAGCGTTACCTACAGTAGAGTACCTTTATTAATTATGGCTTTAATAATACATATATTACTGTTGACACGGTTCAGGGCTTAGATCCCAGAGAGCTCAGACGAAGTGTTAGGGTGGGGTGTTCATCATCACAGGGAGCACAGGTTACACCCTAACATATGTGCAATGGCTTCACTTAACACTAGTTCACTGCTGTATAATGTGCATGACATTTATTAGTCTTTTTTATGAAGGGGATCAAGCAGTCCATCATTTTAAGTATTTTTTTCTCCTGTAACAAAAAAAGTCGAGGAGACGGTAAAAGCAATATTTAACTCTGGTAGAATGTTTTTAAAGAAAGGAATAGCTGAAATCAGTCGCAGTAAAAATGAGCTTAGTGATTGAAAAGGCTGCCATGTTAGATGCCAAGCCCATCTTTGGGTAAGAGTAAATTCATGAGGCAAACTGTTTCCTACCCTAAAAACTACTAATGAAAAACTCTTGGCAACTCTTCCAGAAGTCAAATTACCATACAGGTTTAGAAAGATATCTCATGACTAGTGAATCATATGTGTATTTTAAGTGTATGTGTATACATATATATCTATATATATCTATATCTATATCTATATCTATGTCTATATCTATAGATATAAATAAATAAATATAACTAATATTATTTCTTATTTCTCAAATTCACTTTTACTAGCTATAAATATTTGTATCAGTGATATATATATTTGTATGTGTTCAGGGCCTGTTCAGTTTCTGAGAAATGCCACATATCTTTAAGGAAAGATATGGGGGGGGCCTGGACAGGATTCTGGGGCCTCTGAGTCCTATCAAACCCCCGAACCCTGGCCGTGTCAAAGCCATACATCACCCAAACTGTCTCTCAGGAGCTGCGGTCATTAATCTCGGCCCTCTGTCTCGCCTCCCGCTATTTCCCCCCTGCTGCACAGGGTCTACACTGCCCTGAAGCACTGCGTGGACGACGGCGCCATCGTGACGTTGTGTAGAAACTGGGGAGACTTGGTCAACGGGGTCTTCCTGGACATCCATCACAAGTACTTCTCACTCTGTGGAGTCCAGATCCGGAAGCTGCCAATCATCACCGTCGTCATGCTGGTAGCGCCCGGCGTCATAGTAACGCTCCTCCTCCCTCTGCTGTGTGTTCGCCTCACCACCTGGAACACAGACGTGGAACTATGATGCACCAAGCCACACACACAGGAAGATATATACTGTAGATAATACGTAAGAAAGTAAGCTAAACATAATATACACTCAGTGGCCATTTTACAGTATACTAACATTAACATTCATAAAGTTGCCAGTTGGGGAGAGGAATCCAGCGTGGGTCAAGGTTGGACGTGTTGTGCGTTCAGAGACACCCTTCTGCGTAACACTGTTGTGTGGTCATTTGAGTTACTGTCGCCTTACTATCAGCGTGAACCAGTCTGGCTATTCTCCTCTGACCTCTCTCATTAACTGGGCAAACCGAAGCTCATTGGAGGTTCTTTGCTTTTTGCACCGTTCGTAAACTTTGGAGACTGCGAAATTCCCAGGGGATCAGCAGTTTATGAGATACTCAAACCCTGTCTGTCTGAATCATTCCAGTGTCAAAGTCACTTATGTCACATTTATTCTGATATTTGGTCTGAACAACAACTAAACTTCTTGACCACGTCTGCAGTCTTTTGAGTATTGAATTGCTGCCACATGATTGGCTATAGATATTTGCATACACCCAGGTGTACCTATTAGCCATTGAGTGTACATACCAACAGTATAACAGCTATTGTAACATCCATGTACAGTCAACGACTCAACATATAACCACCTGTTCCAGTATTTCCTACCTACAGTATTTATCCACAGTAGCCTACCATTGATTTGACAATGTGTTTCGTACATGAATTTAATGTATATTAAACCTAGGGTATCCAAATGATAAATTAATCAACACCATCAGGACACACCACTATCAGCAACACAATTCAGTGTCAAAACAACTTTAAGCTCTACACTTAAAACTAGTGTTGACTTTTCTCTGTGCTAGCTGTTCGTTCATTTTACTGTATATGATAAAGCCCAACCTGTCAGGCACCAATGTAGACAACAATTAACCATGAAGACATTCTGTAAATAATATTTATCTTGAGTCCGGTATGCGAGGAATCTAGTATTGCCATCACAATGCCTACGTACTGTACATGCAGTTGGTCTGAGACTCACTTTTATGAATTGTAATTCCACTGCATTTTGGGTGAAAAGAAATCCAGTAATTTGAAACACATAATAAATATTTATTTCAGATGGGAAAAAAAATTGTCTTCAGTAATTACAGAAAAAGCAGAATGGATCTGCTAAGTGTCCACGTATTCAAAGTATAAATCAGTATTTTTAAATGCTAATTTATCACATCAAACATAGATTAAAGGTGTTGAAAACCTTAAGAGAGATGTTCAAAGCTTCAGTTGAAGTATTTTGAGGTCAAATAAGAATAGGACGTTTTACCAAGGACCATGATTTCAGTGTTGAAATTTGAACTCTGAACATGTGTACATTTTTTTTTGATGTGATAAATTTAACCCTCAGAACATTCATTTGTGTTTACATACATGGTTTTAATGCTTTCACATGTTTAAATAATTAAAATTCAAACTTGGTTACTTAATTTAAAACGAGGGAGAAATGAACCAACCTCCTCCACGTGCACAACCTTTTATTCATGTTCCTGTCGTATCCATAAAGATACTATTTACTTTCATCTTACGGCTATTGTCTTCCTAAAATACCATCGTAAAATTCTATTATCAATAAAACTCTAGCGTAATCTAATTTCATACATATCTGATTGTCTACTTTAAGTAAGGGCCTCTGCAATCAAACATAATTACACACATTCAGTGCTAGACATTCAAGAGCCCCAGACGCCTTCACCTAAACCAATAATGTTGAGGTAATCGAGGTTCAAAAATAACAGAGAGGTCCTAGATTTGGGTGGGTGGTCTGTACTGCAAGCATGGTGGTATTAAGCGACGAAATTCCGTGAACTCAAAACCGTTGAGGTGGCAGAGCTTTTAAGAGTGTGTATGTATGTGTGTATGTATGTGTGTATGTGTGTATGTATGTGTGTGTGTGT
>JAOEHI010039315.1:0-22321 GCA_025447815.1 Percopsis transmontana
GAGAGAGAGAGTGAGAGAGAGAGAGAGAGAGAGAGAGAGAGAGAGAGAGAGAGAGAGAGAGAGAGAGAGAGAGAAAGTACAAATATAAGACACAAAGACAGAGAGCAATATAGACAAACAAAATAAAATAAAATAAGGATAGAGAAAAAGGAGGGGTGGGGGGAGTTAACCATATACAATCAAAATACTCCTGCCGTATTTGGTTGTACAATACATGTACAAGTAGACTGTGTAGTTTGCTGAGCCCTCACAATTACTGGAACAAATACTTTTATACTTTTTTGGTCTGATACAAATATAGATATTCAAGAGCAACATTTTCAGTAACATGATAACAGAAATACAAAACACACACATTTAGCAGTTATACACAATCTACCGACAAAAAACAACACATACTTTCTTGTGTCTCTTTCACACAACCCCCCCCCTCCCCCGCCCACACACACACATACCGTGTGCACTTTCCCAAGTTTGAGCTATCTTAAATGAGGTCCTGTTGGACTAAGGGACAAACTAGCCATGGTTGTTTTCTACAATGCACTATAAGGAAGACAAATGAGTCACCAAGAAAAAGAAGATTGCAGAGCCACAGAAAGTGGATTGCTGAACTATAGAAATTATAGTTACTATAGAACTATAGTTTATATTACTATAGAAACTATAGAATAACTACTGAAAACTAAATCAAATAAACCAGTCTTACTGGCTAAACCCCTTAAACCAATAGTGATACCATTGGAGGAAATCAGTCAAAAACAAACTTACATTTTATATGTCACAAAAAAGTGGTTTAAATAATAAAAACCCCAGCAGGTTAGGGATTGTTCCATCCTCTTACCAGGAGACACAGCCAGGTGAAAATGATGCAACTTGTCTTCATCTGGGAAGCTGGCTTTGCATGTACCTAAATCAAGGATGGACAAATTACAAATTCACCCACAAAAGCCCACGTCTGCGTTGAAAATATGGTGAATAGTATCTGTTTTGTAGCTGCCATGGCTAAGTTACTTTATCAATGGCTCATCATTTCCCCCTGGTGGCCAAGGTTGAGTATTACAACGGGAGATCGTGTACTTTCATTAACAACATTGCAAGTGCAGTAGGTATAATTTGTAATCTGCTGTGTTTTAATGCATGACGACTTCAAGACAGATACAAGATGCTTGTAATAGATTAATGTAATGAGAATACTGAGTATGAAAACGTAACTTCTTCTCATTAATCAGACAACTGCTTCACAAAACTTGTATTGCCAAACACGCTGATAAAGCTTGATGGTGGCCTAACTTGGACCAAACTGATGATTATTCACTCATTTTCATCTTAAAGATAATTTATCTCTTCCACCTTCTCGTCACTAGGCTCATCCATCATTTGTTCTGGGCGAACAGATGTCAAAGCAAAAATTGACCTATTATGCAATTACAGGAACAAATGTCAGGACCAGGACCAAAACTACTGCATCACACCCGGTATTTATGAATCCAGAAATTTGTCATGTTTTCCCTGGCAGCTGTATGATGCAAATGCCTCCAATAAATAATTATTATAATAATAATAATAATAATAATAAATGATCCTTCCAGAGAAGCAAGGGTAAAACACGTGCTTATGCATAGTAATACCTAGGAACACAAAATGAAGCATTTGCTATCAATTGTAGAAGTATTTTGATAAACCTGACTCAATGCTAAAGAACCATAGAATGGCTGTGGTGTAAAAAGGGGAAGGACACTTACTTGGGAGGTTGGCTTCAAGGTCTGCAACTTCTGTAAATAGAAACGATGGGAGAATGTTAAGTAATAGCAACAATATTAACAATAATAACAACAAAAGCACACTTTAGCGTCAAAGCACCCTCATTTGTATAGCATTTCTCAAAACAGTTTATAAAGCGCTTCACAGCACTCCTAAATGTGCCTTCCCAACTGGCAGACATTGCAAAAATACATGTAAACCAATCGCTCTGCCAAACATTTGTCCTGGCCAACTTAATCAGTGTGAAATTTATTAAAGATCATATTTAGCACAGGACCTAACATTTCTAAGGTCCCTCAAACCATAAATGGCATGGCAATGTAGATTATAAGGAGGATTTATGATGGGTATACGTTTTATATTTTGGTCTATTTAGTCTTTCTGTCAGCTGCCCCACATTCCTTGATGAAGATTTATTGGAGGTTGCGCTAGAGAGCAAACTAGAGTAAACTTACTTTGAAACTTGTTTTTAGTAAATGAAAGTTTGAAGGTTACTGATGAAACATTGTCTGCATTTGACGGCTTCCAGTTTGTGTACAGTACATATTGCAGTGACAGGGGGCTCTTTGTTTTGCACACAAAATTGAGGAATGAATGCAAAATTGCCTTGAAAGATGGGGTACAGTGCACCCGTGAAAGGAATACATGAATACTTGAGTGGAATGTGAACTCAGAAATTCTTTGCTCGGGCTCCTGTTCACAAATAGTGTGAGTGGGACTGTTTAAGCAAATTAAATCACCTCCTCATTCAAGCACTTCAAATGGCAGGGATTAGAGAGAGAGATGGAAGCCTAACACCTGCTATTTACTGTATGCCTAGTCATTCTGATAATGTATTTTTGTGGTGGTGCTGTGGTTAGACTCAAATTTTAGATTTGTGTTCCTTCAAAAGGACACCGTATCTTGGTGCTTTTGGTGTCCAAGATCAACAACGTCCCCCTATCGTCGTTAGATTTTAACCCAAGTTAGTCTTTTCAACCTGAGCTTTGAAATGGCTTGACGGATGAATTGGTACAAACTGGAAATGCTGTACACTTATTTTGACTCGACTACACTTAAGAGTAAATATGCCTTCAGTATAATCTATGATCCCTTAACTTAAATTTTCCACCTATCCCTTTAATTCTTGTCTTTTTTCCCCTTAACCAACAGCAGCTACAGTAAATGTCCTGTGTCTTGGTTTGGAGTGTAACAAAACATAATGGTACAGGCAAAGTTCATCTAGCTGGTGTCACATGAACACTAGTGTATGAAAACAAAAGAAACACAAAAATGTGACAACATTTTTTTAAAAGAAAGAGTGATCAGATGGAAAGGTGCAAATTAAGACTAGCATAAGAAAGGTGATGACAAAACTTTAAAATTCATGATGGGAGACCATAGTGTGAGAGGATTAAAGTCCATAAGCAATGATAAAATAATTCAGGAGAAAATGGAAAAGGTCAAAATTCTCACATTGTTCCTGAGGCTGGTATGTACTGGAGGTGTAATAAGTTTCTTTTAAGGGTGTTTGTACTGAAGATTAGACCAACTGTAACTGACATCAATAAAAAAAAATAAAGCAAAAGTACTGTACCGTAGTTGTGGAGTAGAACTTTTCTATAATTTCAATGCACTAATAAATACACTAATGCATTCTATTTGCTTGCAGTACTTTGTAAACTCTGGTCTAAAGAATGTGCCATATACTATTATCATTACATTTATTTAAACAATTTTATGAACCCACAGGCGCAATGCCTTTTTCCCCCCGTTTTGTATAACACAACACAACACAACACAAGAGTTTAAAATGACAAAAAACCCGGGTACCTTTGGTGAGGAGGCGGTCCCTGATGGAGACTCTGTGGGCAGAGTCTGAGGTGCCAGGGGCACGGCCCGTTTTTCCTCCATCGTCCCGCTTCAGCTTACTGGCCAACGTCAGCATGGCTCCGCTATTCTGTTCAACTTCCTGAGGAGCACGCACAGCATGAAGGATAGGTTAATGTTCACCTTATAGTCCACTCGAATGGAGCCTGCCGTATAGACCTGTAGTCAAGGGTTTCAAGCAGTCTATCTGTGTAAGCTGTGGCCTGCACAAGCACAGTAACCTATGCAATTCTTATTGAATTCAGATTACTTATTACCGTATAATATAGCCTCAAGCAAGGTTCACTTTCAGAGAACTGAAACAGTTTTTCCTCTGAAATTTCAAGGATTCCATTTCTTTCTACTGTTTTTGTTCTACGAATTATGTTCCAGGGATTTCTTCCTTGGATTTGTTTATTAACTTGGTTTATGTTGCCTGTATGGTTAATTAACTAGCTACACAAATTTGACACATGTAATCTATTGTTACTGTATTAATGAGGGGTTACTTGGAGTTGGACTTGCATTATTTAGCCTTTTATTTGGCAAGGTTATAGCCAACAGTATTGAGGCTTAATAAACCTGCTGGTTAAGGCTGGTGTCTGGTTGGTCTCTTTCCACACACACACTTGTCATGTCAGGATTTTACAATATTTGTAAGTTCAGCACAATAGAAAACACAGAAAAGATTCAAAATATATTTACCAGTTTCCCCCTATGGTAAGTTGTATGGTGTACAAAAAAGTGTATTTTAATGGAGAGAGTTCCCAAGCTACTGTTTATATAATTTTGTACAAGGTCTTAAGAGAGTGAGGGTTTCAGATAACAAATATGTGTCACTAAATCTTAAAAAGACACCCATACCCGTTGGCCCCTCCAAACCCATCCCACCTGCCTCTGCTGTCACTCACTGCAGGGGAGCCCTGCTAATATGATATATGATGTTAGAAAACTAGCCCCGGGAAGGGAAGGGAATGAGATGCGTGGTCTACACGTTAACTGACACAGACAGCAAAAGAAAAGAACAGATAAACCCCCAAGGACATACAGAGTTAGACCACTTTATTCCATACTCCATTCCATAAAATGTTGAATCTTCCCGAGAACCAGTTTTTCTGATTTTACTTTCTACACGAGCGGAGGTCTAGAATATGTTGTGTAGTACAAACGATAAGAAGTAAACATAGCAGTGTGTGCGCAAATATGTACGAAAGTGGGAATGGATAGTGGATAAGACAGAACATGCACTTTGTCTACTATATATGGCGTAAGTTACCAAGTTGGTCAATTAACGTTAGCTTGTTACCTAGCCCTGTTCCCGAGAAGTGAGTATACGGGAATAGTAACGTTACCAAAAACATTAGCGCTATAAAACGAAGGCGTGTCTCATGGCGTGCTAAACATACGCATATTTCGTGTCCTTGTCAAAGAAGTACAACTTGTATATCCATTACACATGCACGTTTCGGTTGTTAGCCTACTGTCTTTTTAGCTAATACGAGTCTATATCGTGTAGCCGCTAACATTACGGTGAGTTTACCTTTTATACCTGCTGTCTCAGAGGTGGCGCTCCAGTCTACACCATAATAAACTAGACACTTATGGCTGTGAACCCAGCACTATTAAAAACAACAGGCACTTCGGAATCCAGATGACTTCAAAAAAAAAAAACAATCGAATGTTTTTGATAAAAGATAAACACACTGGGCAATCAGCTGTCAGAACTTCTCTCCGGCGTCTTCGGGGGCGGAAATGTACTTATTGTGCCGTTCGTTATTGTTGTCCGGGTAGACGGGATGGTTGAATAAGTAGTTCCGCAGACCTGGGACTCTAAAATGTTTACAGTTATTTTACTATGCGGTATATCGTGCACTGTTATGTGCACAAAAAATAACGTTCTAATGAATATTATATATATAATATATGACTAATATACAATAATTTGTCGATCATCAGATATTGCTTAAACGGCCACACATTAAAGCCAAGTTCATTACACTTCATAATGAAATCACCAAATTCTTTATTTCAATACAATAGTGCCATACAAACAGATGTTGTTCATGGTAATAGTTGGATCTAACTTTTTACCTCATTGTTTAAACATTTTAGTTTTTTCATCTTAACACCAAACAAATCTTTACTTGAACAGCTTGATGATTGGATTTTGGTTCCTTATTAACACATGCACGCGCACATAAATAAATAATAAAACAATGAAATAATTAGACAGGTAATTCTATTCGCTTTAGCAAATATATTAAAATGTAATGCTCAGCACAACGATTAAGTATAGAGACACACATTAATTGATTGTGTGAATTCCACATTGCCTTTTTTGTATCTACCATATTGTAAACTGAACACAAAACTATGGTTGGAATTTAGAAATATAGTAACCCATTTCCTGCAAACAATTCAACTTACTCTAGAGGGCACTCTGACCTCTCTTTTAGTGTGATGTAGAACGTACAACCAAATATAAATTTTGTTATCGATGTGGCTGAAGTAAATAATTTGAAATTCTTGCTAATAATTTTAGCTTAATTTAGAATAAATACATTCTGCAGGGTGGACTCTTAATTTCTCTCCAACTCTCTCTCTCTCTCTCTCTCTCTCCTTAGCCTCGTTTCTTTCTCTCCCCCCCGACCCCCCACCCCCCGTTGATCCCCTTGTGTGACTCATGTAAAAACAAAACAAACATAAAATGGGAGTTCCCTTGATAGGACAGCCCCTTTTTGGGGTCTCTCATTATTGGTCTAAGTGAAGCTGGAATGGTCTTGCCCGCTCAGGCAGACACGCCTCCACAGTACTGCTAAACCTCCAGACCAGATGCACCCGTCAGCAGCAATTCCATCCATCTCTTTCCGTTGGCAAACCATCCTAACAAGATATATGTCCAAACGAGAAATACTTAATGTCTGTTAACGTCGATTTAGATATTTAGGGTCTCTGAAGCGAAGGTTTTTGAAGACGATCTATGCATCATGGTAAAAGTTGGCTCGAAATGGGACGGTCGTTTGATCATAGTCTTTTACTGATCAACGTAGCCTAACGTTACCCAAGATATTTCATCTCCTATTTTGGCTATACAAGTTAGCGGTTAGCCAAGTTGAAGCATCGTGCTAAACATTGGTGAGTAACTTTACAACGATGTTGTACATTTTTTAAATTCCCTGTCTGGCGACCGCTTGCCTGCTGTACTGGGAGGGGGTGTTGTTATTATAGATCCTGCTAGTTAAGGGAGTAACGTTTTCCTCATTCCTTCCTACAAATCAGATTTTACAATAGTTCTACCTATTGAGCTAACGATTATATATTGCCGTAAATATACCGGTTAGTAATCGTTTAAGATGCTAACGGACGCGTTTTACCGGCTTATATAAGTCGTTGATTTAAATTGGGTTATTGCCATACATTTTAATTTTTTTGAACTTGTAGCATGGTCGTATTGGTGAAGTCGCAGTAAGGATATCCAGATCATCCGTGGTCCTGAGGGGAAATTATGAAATCATCAAGGATGGCCACGGGATTCACCTGTCCTCTCCTCTGTCCTCAACTAACATAGATAGACTCAGATGGGGGAGCTGTGCTCAGGTTGAGCTAGAATCTCAGACAGAAATGACAGAAGACAGTTACCCCCAGAAGATGTGGCTTGACCTATCTTCATTGCCCTTCTACCTCTCCAAGAGCCCCCTGGAGTTCTCTGACAAGTCTCACCTCCCATTTTCCCAGGCATCTTCCGGCCAATGCAAAAACGCCCTCTTCGCTGACACGGATTCCCTCCTCAGCTTCTTGTCTCTCAGCAAAAGTCTGAAGGACCCCCATGAGCTGTCCAAAACTTACCCAGGTGTTCCAGACATGTTTTTCCTCAGTGTCCCTGAGCACAATGGCCAGCAGGCATGCTTGCAGAGCGGACACAGCGGTGCTCCTGGCTGTGGGCCAGATGGTGCTGATACTCACCTCCACCCCCATTTTGCTTCGCCTGGTCCCCCATCCACCTTTCCCCCTCCCACATTCTCTCACGGGGAAAGCCATCTCCAGCACCGCGCTGGCCTCCTCACGGGGCCCACCACGTTGTGCGATGGTTTGGAGGAGGGTGTCGGGGCAAGGCAGGGCCTGGGCCTGGGCCATAAACCCCCTGATCCAGCGCAGCCGTGGGGAGCCAGTATCGACGCCGGTCAGCCTGAAGTATGTGAAGCGGTGCTTGAGGCAGGGATGAAGGAACAAACTCAGTTGTGTCTTTCCAGGCAAGCCAGCTTGGTCGGCCGTGCGGGGAACCTCCAGACGAGACTGCAGGCTTTGCTGGGGGAGCATGCCTTGCTACACTGCAGCCAGCTGCTTGAGGGTTTGAAAACAAATAGTTTGACCACAGGAACATACTGGAAAACACAAGATGCAAAGACTCCTCCTTTTAAAGGTCACGGGCGGCCTGGAGGTAAGAGCGAGTCGCTGTTCGGACCCTTGTCCCCGGCCACAGAGCTGCAGGAGTTTGTCCACTTCAGCCAGGGAGTGCTGAGAGGTCTCCAGGAGGACCTGGATTCTGAGGCCACAGCAAGCAGTAGTTCAGATGAGGAAACGGAGGAGAACAAGACACGGCGACGACCCAAATCTTGGACCATGTGAGTAGTCAGACTGTTGCGGTGGTCATTTCTGTGCATCATTTTTCTTGTGTGTGTGTGTGTGTGTGTTTGTCCCCTGTTATTAAACAGACCCTCGTTCCTTGTAATCTAGCAAAGGTATTTATTTTCTGTAAAATGTGACACCTGCTTTCTTTTTTTTCTTCATTTTGAGCAGAGAATTTTAAAGAGAAAAAACCAAACAAACGAAAAGGGTGGGACATCTCACCTTAAACTACCAGCTTTACAAAACCCAAGAACTAACTTGACCCTGGGCTGGATTTCCAAAGGCTTTGTTCTACTGGTTGCAGATTGGTTTCGAGCTGAATCCACTGACGTCAGCCTGAGCATTCAGCCTTGATTCCTTTCACACCAGTGGAGTGATTCGTGGAGCACATTGGGTTAACACACTTTGAGGCAAATAGCTAGCTAGGACGACTGCCGGTAGCAGCATGAGCAAAGATAAAAACAGACACAGTAAGAGTGAGTGTGAAAGAAGGATGTAAGTGAGGGAAAGCAAAACAGGCTGAGGTGAAAGTTGTGGAAAATCCCTGCTCTCTGAAGGTCAACTTCATTGTCGCCCCTCCCTCCCCGATTTTAAGCTGGAAATGAACGCAGGCTTCCCTTGGGCCTCAGGACATGGTTTAGCAGGGTTGTGGTGCTCATAAGAACAAGCTCTGTCCTCCCAGCTGTGGAGAATGTGACGTTTTGTTGTTGACTTTGTCTGGTGCGGGCGTGCCCTCACTCACCCACTCCTACACTAACTCTCTCTTTGCTGTCGTAGCCATAGCAGATTTCAGCGAACTCGCCAGCTCTTCGTACCCTCAGGGTAGGAAAGATACACAGACTTGCAAAAGGTTTACATGGCAGCCGTTCTATGCCATCCTGCACCGGCTTACCCCCTTTAAAGTTGAAATTCTGTCTGTGTGTGTGTGTGTTTCTGTGGGTGTGCAGGTGGAAGCACTTTCTTGTGTTATTGCTCGAGGCGAGTTGTATTTTAGGGGAGACTCAGATGAGATGAATATTTTTGTGCTTCTCTTTCTGGATAGATTGAAGTTAGGGGGAACAACTTGTGATTTACCAGCAGCCGTTGTGCCGTACAGTCAATGTGTTGTTGTTAACAGGCCAAGAGCCACAACTACAGGGGCAACAGGTTTTTTTTTTTTTTTTTAGAAACCCTACAACATCCTCAAATAAACCTATACTACTGTTTGTAAACTTATAGTAACCTATACACACAGTCATGCAGGCCAACATTAGCCCAATTGAGGAATAATAATAAATAGATACAATAAAATGCTGTCTTCCTGCTTATCATACATAATATGTGGTACTAATGTAACTAACTAAAACATTCGGGAGAGGTTTTTGTGTTTGGTGCGGTGTTCCTCAAAGAGCCCATATGTTAACCTACCACGTAACCACACTTCCCATGTCGGAATGTTGGTTAGTGCCAGGAAATGAGTATAGGTGCGTTTGGAATGTTTTGGGGGAACAAATCTAGTTCCAGGCCTTTTTAGGATATCATCTCCACCTCTAGTCCTTGTTTAGAGAGTTAAGAGTTTTTTTGTGAAATAATATTTAATAACATGGTCCCAAAATAAGACAGATAGATAGAAATATTTGTCTTTATTCATTATTTGTCTTTATTTGGGACCATGTTCAGTTTTGTACTGGTACATAGAATCTAAACACGAGCAGAGAGATCATCTATCCTTCAGCTATTTCTAAGTCTACATTTTCTTCAATAGTACTGGTCCTATAATTCTTATAGTGCATACTTACAAAGCTAGCTAGTTAGACCATAAAGAGAATACAATGATAAAAGAGTAGGCTACGTGTGTATTACTGTAGTTCCTGGAACAGGAATCTGGAATGCTTTTGTCTGTGTGTGTGTGTGTGTGTGTGTGTGTGTGTGTGTGAGTGAATACTGTGTGTGTTTATTTGTTTGGCCAGGTTCACGCATCTTCTCGGCGTGCGTGTGCCTTTTGTCTGAGTGTGTTGCCCTCCGGTCATCAATGCTTGGTGCTCTTTCAAAAGGTCCCCATGGGGAGATTTTTTACGACATTCTCCTCTTTCAATAGCACATCTCTTCACTGTAGAGGAGACACCTCCTTAAGAAAATGTGGAAGTAGTCAGCCTTAAATTCCAGCCTTGAGGGTAGCCTAGCCTTGACAAAGCATGAACTTGTAGAACAAAAATCCTTGAGTTGACTCCTCCAGCAGCCTAGACCTGCATTTACAGTACAACCATAATATGTCATACACATTTTTGGCAAAACATATTCAGTCTAACAATTTTCCGCACAGATGGCAGTTCATCAGAACTCTGCTTGTTAAATCTTAGTTTCCCATGTGTTCACGATTTTCAGTAGAAGCTTTGGCAAAGTGGCCTAATTCTTGAAAAGTTAAAGCGAGGGGCACGCCCTATAAGTCAAATGCCCTGACTTGAGCCAAAACACTTTCAAAAATAGCTGAACTTGGGGGACCTGGACTCCTGGAGCTACTTGTAGGGACTGACCCTTTTAACAAGATTGGATTTAATTATAGAGGAAACTTCTAGAGTAACTTTCTTACGGTAAATAGGTATTGTTAGTATCTGTGTATCTAGTTGTGTGTGTGTGTGGGGGGGGCGGGGGATTAGTATTGCCCCCCAAAAAAGTATGTCCAAACACGTGTGACGTGGAGTCAGTATGAGGTTTATTTGTGGGTTTGGGTCACCTTGTTGCTTGGTGTCCTCTCCTGCGTGTAGCTCTTCTGTCCCGCTACGCTGCCTAGTAACTATTTCTGGAATTTTCCTATTAGACAGATGAAGAGCCACAGAAACCAAGGTTCAGTGAAACCACATTGCACGGCAGTCATTCACCAACTGTAGCACTTTCTTTTAATCTGTAACCGTTTTCCTTGTCATTGGCCACTAACGAACCCAGCTTATGTAAACAAACAATATCTCTGTTGGTCAGTCGAACGTGGAAGCCGATCGTTTTGGTCTTATTTAATTTAAGTAGTTTTAAGTCTTCTAAGTAGACCAGCAATCACAAAGCTAAAGTGATTTTATTAGGGCTGCTTCCTGATTGTTCAGGACTAACCTTTTACTCCGCTTCTCTGGAGTGTTTGAAGTAAGGGAGCTGCTCCCTGGCAAGCTAAGGTGCTTGAGCACTACCATGGTAACTATGGCCCTTCCAAAGCCAACACACGCACACCTCCACCCACCCACCCACCAAAACACACACACACGCGCACGCGCGGCACGCGCACACACACACACGCACTCAGAGGATGAAGGCAGACTGCACTGCCATGGAAACATATGGCCCACACCACAAAGATCACCCATTTATTCTGTGTCCTGGATAGACTTTTTTTTCAGTTACTTGTTAGGATGCTAAAGTATTAAGCTTGCATTCGATTTTACACGGTGTCGCATGTCATGAGATATGTCATATTTGTTGGCATGATGCAAACGTAAGCCTTATGCTCTTATGCTGTTTATATTTGTAGTTGGTAGCTTGAAACCTAATTCAGTGGTATTTTAAATGTAGTAAATAGCAAATTATAGAAATAGCAAATTATTCTTTATACTCCCCTGTCTCTCATTCCCTAGAGCAGGGTTTCTCCTCCGTTAAGCAGTCATGGAACATCTTAGCTAGGAATTGGTTGGTTTAGATAAAACTAGCCTTCAGCGCTTTACAAAACTTAACAAAGGCTGTCATAACCCCAGTCTGAATTTACATGAGACATGCTAGGTTACATACCAAATGTGAAGAAAACAGTTACATATACAAAAGAATAATTTGAAAATGCCAAATTTCACGATCAGCCTGTGCTCAATGTGCGATAATCTCTGCTCTTTAGACTCCTATTCCTTAGCTCAATGGTTCTAATGACCCCTCTCTCCAACTGCAGCAGCAGAGGTGGTCCGGACTCACAGGGCAGCAGTGAGTGGAGATGGTTGGAGGAACGTGCGGAGGTGGGCAGCAGATGGAGCTGGCTGCAGCTACGCCTGGCCGAGCTAGAGGGAAGAATCCAGCAGCTGGGAGAGCTCCACAAACACATCCGCTCCACAAAGGTAGAGAAAAGAGTCCCCTGCAGTTACCTTGAGATGGGACAGGATTTTTTCCTTGAGAGTGCCCAGATGGAGAATATTGACTTTAGTTGTGGTGTTGATTTGAGACTAAGAAGAAAGTTCTGTTGATCGGCCTTAGCATGAACTGGATTTCCTTTGTCTCCTGTGTGTTTGGTGTGAAGGTTATATCAGTGCGAGATTCTGTCTTTTCATGATCTACTCGGAATACTACATAACAACACCATTGTAAACTATTTTGTAATAGGCTTTGGCGATATTTAAATTCCCCTGCTGATTATATGACTTTAAAAAAAACGACAATAAACGATATTATCGTTGCCAGATAAACTGAAACGACACAACAACGGTAAAGTTCGGTGAGGCCAGTAGAAAATACCAGCAACAGTAACGGTAGACAGCATTTCAGTCCAACGTTAAAATATTTTAATATTTTGCCGCGCCGAAATTTACAACTGGATGTTACCTAACTCCCTCACACAAAGGAGAAAACATGGGCGATCTTGACAATGGGAAGCTAATGATTTTTAATTACATAAAATAATAGACACAATATTATTTTATTTTATATATATTTGATTACTACAGATAGACCTTCCCATTACCAGGGGCAGTGAGGACGATTATCGTGGTCTAGCAATATCGTGTGTCACGACGATAATAACGTTTTATTACCCAAGCCTTTTTTGTTATCATGTTATTAAAGGCCTTTAATAATATGATAATAATAATATGATTATTAAAATTGTAGTAAGTTGCAAACTAAACTCTAGAATACTAATTCAGCATTTAGTTGGTGCTTGCATTTATTCAGTAGGGGGGCCAAGCTTTATCCCTAGCGACCTCTTCTGGTTTATTAGAAGAGGTCAACCTCTTCTGGTTTATTAGTTCTAATTGCTAATTCCTTGCTGGCTGTACAGAAAGTTAATATAGTAATATGGCACATAGTGCGTGTTGTACACTGTTGTTGTAGAAGTTAGGTTTGGGCAAACTTTTACTTAAAACCTGTCAACCATGATGTGACCTATTCCTGTTGCTTAAATTCTATGAAGTTCTAGGACCTGGTGACTGATTGTTTTGAGATTGCTTGCAGTGTAGATGAGGCTAATGTGTTTCTGCCAAAGCGAGCTACCGATGTACAAATATGGATGGGCAATATGTAGTACACAATATATCAAATATAATTAACAACAACAAGTTCATGTCACTAAAATGCTATAGTGACATGAACTTTTAGCAATAGAATGATAAATTCACTCTCAAAAAATGTACAAAAAAAAAAGTACAAATTATTACATTTTGTCGTCAGTGTTAACAGCTTAGTTGAGCAAAATTAGATGAGTAAATTGTTTAGCTTGTGAGGTCAGTTTATGGATTTTGAAGTACCTGGTTACAGTTTCATTTACAATTTAGCAGACTATTTTATCCAAAGCGACTTACAATTACATGGAGCAGATAGGGGTTAGGCATCTTGCTCAAGGATGCTTACAGGCAGGCTACTCTGGGGCCAATACCTAGACCACTGGACTATCCTGCCTCTATTTAAATGACAATAATGCCTTAATTTTTGACATAATTGAAAATGCGGTAAGGTTTGCAGACATGTTAATACAAACCAGGTCCTGAGCCTTAGAATGCAGCAAGCTGTTCACTCATTCACTGTTCAGTAATCATTAGCTAACAACAGTTGGTGTGGCTGTAACCCAGAAACTGCGCTTTGAGCTTTGACTGCCTTTCCAGGTCTGTAGATAAAAATGCTAGTATTCTTGTTATTCGATGTTGCTGCTCTCTTATTGAGACATTTGATGACATTGAATCACAGGGGACAAATCATGTACCACAGCACTTTTTGTAGGGTGTTTGTTTTGATTATTTTAAACAGCTTTCTTTTTACTGACGTATAAAAGAAACGGACAGCCCTGTTATTGGTGCCATTAATGGAGTTAAAAATGAAGATACGTGATTTTAATTTTTAAGTACGTTTTCACAGTACTCGACTACCAAATTAACTGTCTAGCCCTAGAACCCATTCCTTAAGATTTAGTTTGTTTGGAATAAAAGCCCACCAATGCATGCAGTTTAGCCTCTGTGGGTTTAATAATGTATGCCAATTTGCAATGTACATGCGTGTGTTTGTCCCAGGGTGGAGTGATGCTGGCAGAGTCACAGCCGCTGACAGATAGTCAGATTCAGCAAATTTTGCTGAGGGAGACAGCAGGGTTGTCCTACACAGCGGGGGGCAGAGAAGCCTTCTCCGATCCCGACAATGAACCCAGCAGCCCCATGCGGCTCCTCCACAACATCCAGAGACAGGTACGAGGGGGGTGACAAATAGATACAGATTCAAACACAATCTCAGAGGGGTTCCTTGGCATTTTGTAGTGCCATGTGGCCATGGGCAGTTTTACTGCTGGGTCCGTATTCCATTTTTCTCTGTGTCACAGTTATATAAATATATATTTAGCACTGCACACAGATGCACTATGCACACACAGTACAGTACAAACGCCAAACCTTTCTAATGCTAGTCCCTCCGTTAATTAAATGTGCATCCTTTTTTCTAAATCCAAATGTTTACTGCTCCAATCAGCTCCTATTGTCCCTCCTGAGCCAATCAAAACTGTGGGACTGTCACCTGTTGCGAGGAATAGCTTGGCAGCTTCCTAAGGAGGGGGCCCTCAGCCAGCTGATTAGCGCGCTGCTGTTGTGCGTTCTTTCAATGGGAACAATTAAGTAACAGTGGAGATATATTAGCTAGCCTCAATCTCTCAGAAAGGACAGGGAATACACTAGCGTGCTGATGAGGACCCAGCACTTGAGATAAATGAAGCTCCCCTCTGCTATTCATCGGCACAAAACTGAGATATGCGAGGTAGGCCCCATTACAACAGTTAGCCACTCACAATTCATCCGAAGTGAGTGAGTTAAGTGTCACGGTAATGTTTAGGATGTTTGCACAGGACTCTCTGCACCTGCATCCGTGTGCATGTCGTCGATCTGTTCAGAACAGACCTAACATTTTTCTGTTTTTCTAATACTTCTGAGAATGTAACCTTTTTAAAGCAGTTCCCACACCTTTTGATGCTTTAATATAAACACCTCAGACCTGTATGTTACCAAGCAGTATATGGCTGCCCAGTCCAAATGGTAATAATTTGAAGTTACTGTAAGGCCCAGACAAAGCGTTTTGAGATAACTGGCTGATTTGACTCTGCTTAGGTTGAAGGCAGGCAGTCCTTCTGCAAATGCTATTGCAGTTGGCGATGTCACAAATCCTATAAACCAATCATAAAGAAGGTGTCAGTTGTCCCGTGCAGCAGGTGTGAGATGTGAGATACAGTCAGCGGTCCATTACGTCAGTGGGCTATTGAATACTCAGTTAGTGTGTGTGTGTGTGTGTGTGTGTGTGTGTGTGTGTGTGTGTGTGTGTGCGCGCTCACACGCGCTCTTCCCAGAGTGCCGAGCTCAGCCAGATCGTCAACTGCCTGATGCCTCCTCTGAGCTTGTCGCCCTTTTCCTCACCCGTCTCCAAACAACCCCAGTCCTGTAGGACTACCGGCAAGAGAGCCTTCTGCAGGTACACACACCCACAACAAACGTCTGTCTAAAGACAATAGCTTTTAAGCAGATGGGCTGGAAGCCTGACAGACCATAGACAAGGTGAGGATAAAGGTTGTGGGAGTGCTGTGAGGTGAGGAGAGGTCAGTGACGAAGGTGCCCAGGTGAATAGGTGGAAGAGGTTGGATCTTGAGTCTTCCTTGGAGGCTTGGAGGCAGGGTGGGAATCTTCCCTTTTCTGCCCTGTAGACCAGCACATTATGTATTTACATTAACTACAGTGGAATGCACTTTACGGGAGGCCAGTGTTTGATGACTATAAAATGATGCTATATGTTGCAACCCAGTTGGTAATGTTATGTTTTCACTTGTTCTATAGCGTAAAACACAGACAAGTCTGTTTGGTTTGATTTCCTTGTGTACTCGCGGTTACCAACACTACAATACCACATAATAACTTTACTATGCTTTACAATGGAGTTGACTTCCCTCTACCGTTGTCGTTTTGACATGAATGCGGTAAAGACAATCAAAGTAAAGTCAATCCAAAACCAAAGCCAAAACCATCATTTTGGATCAGTTTTAGCTCACTTATTGCTTTGTACTTTGCCATTTGCTCCTAATGTTAGCTGATGTGCGGATTTCACTCATGCTGCAACTTGTAGCTCCGCTGATATACATAGTCCACAACATCTGTCCAAAACACTATCCTTTCTTTTCTTTATGGTCCCAGATTTCAGCCATGATGTAAGGACATTTTTTGAATCAATTGGTGTCACTATGCTAGCAATCAGGCTAGTTTAGAAGCACAACTTTTGAAAAGGATACACAGTTTACCGATGTGAAATTCTACAGCTCCTCTATTTGGCCTTTTTAATAATATTGAATTAGAGCATTAATCCACACCCCTTCATAAATTGGGATTAATGGGTCCTTTGAGTCCAAGTCGTGACATAACATCCCAAAGGGGAACCTTGCAAATTATATTTCCTTTTATGTATTTGAGTGCCAAGAAAGTCCAGCTGTCGCGGGTCACAATGATCTCACTACAGAGGCCCTGAAATGATCTTAAGTAACAAAGGGGCAGCACTATTGTGCAGATTGGAGGGTGACATTTACACTTCTTTGAGTACAGCCAGTAACCACTGTTTACAGCCAGTTGTCACAGCAGGTCCAAGTTGGGCTTGCCAGGGCCAGCTGAAAAGGTTTGAAACAGGGTTGAAACTTGTTGTTTTGTGTTTGGACGTAAGATGAAAATTTGACTTCCATTCCTGTTTGGGACTCAGAGGAATAGCTTTCTCCAGAATCATCTGGATCACAGATATTGTTACCGAGTACTGCTGCTTTGTTAACTTACCTCATAGGCTCTGATCTCCTATTCACAGGCTGTCCTAAGAGTTTTATGTTGGTGGAAATATTTTTGAAATGTCTGTTGAATTGGTCAGGATAGAAGAGAAAGATACAGTAATAATACGTTGACAAAAACTGACAAAAGACAGCTCCACAGCAAACCTATCTTGATAATCAGATTGAATGACCATTGTGTTACCAATCTATTATTCACTGAATACTGGTCAACAGCATTCCAAAAGGTCACTTTACGTCACTTATTTTATTGCTCTTCATCCTGAATCTACAGTAAACCCATACAGAAAGAAAATACATTTCCAATATAGTGTCAGTGGATTTCCCCAACAATCAAAAGATATGTTGCAATATTTTTCCATATGGAAAGTGATATTTAACCTTTGTTAAACCCATAACTGTACAGCTCTACAACTGGTGTTAGGGCGGGGATGGCATATTTGATTTGATTTTTGCTGTATTTAATTAATTGAATACTTTTGTTGTCGTTTTCTCAACCTCCATTGGTTCACCTCATGTCTATAACACTGTTCAATGGAATACTGTGTTAATGCAATACCAGGTAATGCTTCGACTAGCTTTGTAGACACGTGATAGGTATGTTTTTTAGATACAATTGCGTGCAGACATATATTAAGTGTTTAATAACAATAAATAAAACAATATCACAATAATAACAACATAAGCTAGTATTATAGTCTTTCATTTGAAATTAGTTTTTTTTAAATAAATGCCTTATTTGTAATGTTTATAATTGTTCTTTGCAGCATTAGGGATTCTTCCTGTAGATTAAAATGGTTTAAAATAAATAAAATCAATTTACATTTTGTTACAGCTTGGTTACTTCTTTTTATCTCGACCCTGCAGTAACCAGAGAGCAAATGACATTTTCTCCCTGGTGGACATCAAAAGGAGGCGCGTGGAAAGGCGCAGGAGACAGCGCCTTCTACAGGAGGAAGCCACACGTGTGTGTGCCCGCACACGCCCTTTAGTCTCCTACCACAAACCCAGGCTGTTCAGCCTCCAAAGCAGCAACACTGTGACAGGAAGACCGCAGGTACACACTCATTTACATTCCATTAACAGACTGCTCATAAATCCTTCTATTCATTAATGTTGTATAGGTCTTGTACGGGTGAAGTGCACAGCCTGGCGTTCAGGGGTAGAAGGTGTACGTAATGGGACATACAGTATAAACAAACAAAATGGGTGGCACATATGGTTTATATGGTTTATAATAGTCATGCGCTACTCTACTGTGGTTGTGGGTTTGTTTTGTAGCTTTCAAGGGGTTGCCACACCATATTCAGCACATGCAAGGGTGAAATATATACTGCTGAAACAAATGAAGGGAACACATAATCAACACAGTATAACACCAAGTCCATTCAACTTCAGGGATATCAATATGTCCAGTTAGGAAGGAGCAGTGCATGATCAAAATAGTGCCTCCAAAAAACTGTTTAAAGAGGTATTTTTATGTTCTTTTTTTTTTTTGTCAAGCTATTTCTACTAAAGTTTGTAAAACTACACATTTCCCAAGGTTATTTGCCTATTAATTTTGCTTTTATTTAATTTAGAGTGCTTGCTGTTTAGTAGAATCTCATGCTCTTCTATCGACGTTCAGACACTGTTGAGTTATGCGAGTTTCCAGCAGGCAAATCAAATAAAGCCATAGTTGGGCTTTAGCTGAACAGCCAAAACTGATAGTTTTGTTGGCATACCATCAGTCATAAATGTCAGATAACAAGATAGGACCCCCTGACGTCTACCATCAGGGGCTCCTATTGTAACAATATTATATTAGCTACAAATGAAATGATGTCAGAAAAGCATTAGTATTATGTAGCTGCTCCTCAAACTAATGTCATTGTGTATTCAAAAATCAGATCCCAAATCCCATAGGATGAATGCTATGAAGGCTAGTCCTAATTAACCTAAATTATTTCAATTAGTTGTCATTGTGTGTGAAGACACAAAGACTAAGTTATGAGAGTGAAAGGAACATGTCATACATGTATAACACATTTGCTGCTGTGTGTAGCGTACAGGCTGTGCCTAGCTTTACAGTATGGAAAGAATACCGCTTTTACCTGGTCATGGACATTGCAGAGTTACAATTAATTTGGACTTTTTGGTCAGTTGGATAGACAAAAGGTACCATTTATTTGAAGGCGGGCTTATTTCTGCATCTTGATATGCATGTTGTTTACTTGTGATCTTCTGTAATGTAATGACTGTAAGGAGTATTGCTAATGAAATTGGAGATTATGGTTGCATTTTATTTGATAAATTCTGTAATTTGACAGCTTCATCGGGATATTACCAGGAGAAGTCAAAGCATTAACAGCTTAAATACCTTAATCGGTGTGATTAGGCTGACCGCAGCCTGCTAGCTTCTCCAAGGCATTATGAGTCATACCTAAACAATGTGGGGAGAGAAAACCTAGCTGAACAGAACTAGCTAGCAGCACACTGCTATACACTGTCCTCACATATTTTCACTGTCTCTCCTTCAGGACTTGGAAAGCACCACCAACCTCTCCTCCTCTTCCTCATCCATGCCCTCTTTCTGCTCCTCTTGTGACCCCTTGGCTAAGTGCCAGGACCCTGCCTGCAGCTCCAGCAGTCCCCAAACCTCCAGGATCCTTCCTTCTGTACCTCACCCCGTGCTGTCGCTCTCCTCCGGTAGGAGAAGGCACAGAACTGTAGTTATTTAAGGCACACTGTAAAAAAAAACGTTGTTGTTTTAGATTGAAATCCAGTCACACTCCTCTCTACACCCCCCCCCCCTACAGCCACAGCAGTGAGCTGGGGATTTAGAGGCACTAGTACAATTAAGGAGTGAAAGGCATCAGCTGTTTAGAAAAAAATTATTCGTTTGATTCATTTGATGGAAATGTATGTAACAGTAGAAATTTGGCTGGAATTCTCTGCATAATATTTTACAAATGTCCTCATAATGACCACATCATGTTACAGTAGTAGGATATAAAGAAGAGCGCATTCAATGTGCCAACATGGCAGAATTTGCTCGTGTATGATGTCAAAATGTCCTCTCCTTTTCACTCCCAGACACTCCCCTCTCCCACCACCTTCAGGGAGTGCTTGCCAGAGAAGAATGGTCTCAAAGACCTTTAGTAGCCAACGCTAAAAAAACGAACCCAGCGCACCACAACAGACTGTACCACAGCTCAACACCACTGCACAAAAGTAAGACTTTAACACGACGGTTACATGCTCTGTTCTGTTCAGCTGTGTTTTGCTACACCAACCTGAATGTCAAAGCTCTCTGAAGCTACCGCCGTACTCATTTTCCCTCCTTTCCCCCTTTTCCATCTGCATTACTTAGCAGGCTAACAATCAATTCCTATTAGACGTGCTCTGCTTTTCTATTAGGCGTTTGAACTCAATGACAGTGAAATAATGTCCGCAGTTAGCTTCTTAAAAGTCAACCACTGTATCTTTATGCTTATCTCCCGTGGTGCGTCATGGGAATGTTCCAATCTTGGCAGGTGTCCTGCTGGAGTGTATGGGGCATTTTGGTGAGTGTTACGGAGGCGTTAATCCTTCGATTTCCTGTCCACTCAGTTAACTGTAGCTAATGATTTATACAATGCTAAAAATAGAAACAGCGATGGTCGGAATGTTGCTGGGTTAGCAACATAAGTCGGTGACTTTGTGATTTTAACTGAAAATAGAAACTATGATTGGTTATTTTTAGTTTTATGCCATAAATGCCTCAGAACTGTATGCTGAAATTGAGCATGAACATTTTTTAGTGAAGTGGCTGGTTTTTGAACATAGCCACAATTAAGCGTGTCTATAGTATGTACCTTCGCCTGAACTTTAACTCGACATGTCATTTAAGGATAAACTCAAAGCTTTGAAGCCCATTGTGTCATATTCACATTATCTCAAATGAAGCAGGATTTTTGAAGTGCATACAAACAGCAGCTGTATTACAAACACAACAACAAAATAGTATGACTGGTAAAAGACATAGGACAACAGACTATACATACGGTACTAATTCACCCTGATAATCTCTCCTCCTACATCATGGTGAGCTATGGCTGCCATCTTTAACTACTGTTGTCAACATAATTGCACTGGGTTTGGGACACAGACTGTTCTAAGATAAGGGTGTGTGTTTGTGGAAAATAACCCTCTCTTACAATCTGTGTGAGCATACCCTTATCTGGTCATGGCAGGCCCCGTCTCAGTGGGTAAACACTGATATATTGTGATTCAGCAACAGGCATGGTAAGGCCAGCAAGCTCAGGCTGGCATCTCTGGCCCCTCTAACAACCACGATTACCCCGAACATAAGATCTCCTCCCACTTCACCAAGACCTGTACAAAGATCTCTGTTGTGTGACACGAGTGTGGAACGCAGAGACGCAGTCATCTCTGCAACATAATAGGCCTGACAGTTGGGGATTAGCATTCACAGGCTTTTGTACACTTCAACAAAAACTGTGCGAGCGCAGGGCGGTATTTTCAAAGCAAGGGGGGGGTGAATTCCTGTGGTATGCTAACTTTGTGGGTGCGTGTGTGCGTGTGTGCGTGTGTGTGTGTGTGTGTGTTTGCGCACTGCCATTCTCCAGGTTACAACTACAGACACCACAGGGATGGAATCCAGGGCTTGTCACCTGTCAGAGGGGCGGGCTCTGCTCAAACCCCACACAGGAGAGCCAATCGAAGGAGGAGGAAGAGAAGACAAGCCCACAGGCACATAGGTGTGTGACGGTGTCTGCATGACTTATTCTGATTTTTTTTTATTTTTGTTCGATAATAAATGTAATAAACTGTTTAGTTTAGTCCCTACAGATGTCAGGATACGGATGTAAATATTACTGAAACCCACCTCACAGTGGGTTCAGTTTGCTAAAGACAGTCTGCTACTTTTGTGTGTGAAAATTAATGAATAGTATAGACACTTTAACCATTATCTTGTTATAAAAGACTTTTGATACACTATGAATGTGATCGAATGTGAACCATTATTCTGACTGTGTGTGTGTGTGTGTGTGTGTGTGTGTGTGTGTGTGTGTGTGTGTGTGTGTGTGTGTGTGTGTGTGTGTG